>VXBZ01011550.1:32511-44744 GCA_013399135.1 Heliornis fulica | reverse complement strand
GACACCAGTTGATAGTGGGGGCTCTGCATGCGTATCCTGAGTGAATACGGCCCACCTTTGAACTCCCATCCCATGCGTGCCAGCCAGGTTAACCTAGGAAACCTGAAGTTATTGTAATCCCCCACAGGAGTTCTCTCCGATTGCTCAAAGGCAATAAACAACTTTTATGAAGAGAACACAAGACATTATACATTCCTATTAATGACAGCTTCACATTTCTTTGAAGTCTTTATGACTAGGGAAACATAATGTGATATTGCCCTGCATTATGAAATCGCTTAGATTTCAGTTTCTACTCCTCTGGTTACAAAACCAAATCTAATATATTTTTATTTATATTTTTTTAAATTTTCTTTTCCCTATAAACACACCCTATTCAGTGCAGTACCTCCAAGACACACTTCATTTTTATTAGCTGGGCAGTGTGAGTCATGCTATTAACTGGTATCAGCAGCTCCCCATCGCCAGACTGTCCTTCGCAGCACAGCCTATATTTAGAAAGGGAATGAGACTGCCCCTGGGTTATATAATGACACAGCTATTTATAGATCTCCATTATACCTAGAGAGCACTGTCCTGCCATCTGAGCTGCGAGCAGCCAGGCTGACAGAGGTGTGATTACAGATTTGGCATCCTCCCTACCTTTCCCCCAGCCACATTTGCAAATTTGTTTACTTGCCATTATTTCTGTTTATTCTACCTGCAGTAAAAGTGCGTTTGAAATCCTACATTTTCTGGAAAAAAAAAATGGTTTAGAACCTGTTACTGCTTGCTGAAAGGTAAAACAGCCAGTCATGATGCCAACAAAATAACTGTATTTCCATTTACCTTCCTTTTTTGACTGCATGAACCCAGCCAAATGCAGCTGCCTTAAAACAACACCCGTTTTTCTACTAGCACTGCCCTGAAGCTCTGAGGTTTCTGAGGTTTTCCCCTTTTTTCCATACCAGACACTGGTGACTAACAGTAGGAAGAGCAATGTCACACAGATGACTGAACTGTTGGGCCTGAGCAAACGTCAGGGTGGGGGAGGCAAGCGCATGTGCTGGAGGCAGAAATGTGGTTTCTGCTGGATCTAGCACGTCTCACAACAACCTGCTGGTTAGGTCCTGCACAGCAGCTAGTCCAGCTGAAATACAGTTTCAGACAAGGAGTTGCAAAGCAGATACAAACAGCATAAGGTGAGCAACATAAATAAGGCTCAGGGTCTCCATGCTTGAACACCTGAGGCATTTCAGACCTTGGGTGTTCATCTGTAAGTTATGCAGAATTGTAAATTTCTCAGAGCGGTAAGTAGACAAGATTCCTACCCTGGCCTCTTGGTGCTCTCACCACCCCAAATACCTGGAACTGTGGAAGCCATGCAGTTAGATCACACCAAAGCACAGTCTTGTCCTGCCATAGTGTGTTGGTTGGGAAAGTGCACAAGACTTTGGAGTGGTTGATGCACCAGAAGGACATGATGTCACCAGAGAGAGTCTCACACAGGCTTTAGAAATGGACTGACAGAACCTTGTGAAGTTCAATAAGAGGAAGTGGCAAGTCCTGTACTTGTGGAGGAACAACCCCAAGCACCAGTATGTGCCAGAGGCCAGATGTCTCAGAAGCACCTTTGCAGAGAAGGATGAGGGGGTCCTGGTGGACACTAGGTTGGATGTGAGGCAGCAATGTGACCTACCTGCAAAGAAAGCCAGCAGCACCCTGGGCACCCATTAGGCAGAGCATCTCCAGCAGGCCAAGGAAGGTGACTCAGCCCTGGTGAGACACCTCTGGAGTGCTGGGGGTTGAACTTGACCATCTCCAAAAGTGCTTTCAACCTCAGCTTGCCTGTGGGATCTCTCCCTCACGATCAGGACTGTGTTAGCACGGGACAGTAAGTGACAGGCACTACCTGCTGGGGAAATCTGTGTTGTCCTAGTGTGGTGCCTGGATCCTTTGTGCAATGCACAGCGGGTTCATTATGACAAAAAGAATCCATGGGACCTACAGTGCCAAGATCAGAGCCACCAAAGGCAGTAAAAGTGTCTGTGGATATTAAAACTTGCCCCTTTCTGTTTTTCGACTGCTGTCAAACACCCACCTGCAAGAGGGATGCAAACCATAGAGTTGTGCAGCTTTTTTTCTTTTATTCTTTTTTTTCTTTTCCCCAGAAAAGCAGGCAGGTGCTTGTCCTGCTGTGCAATAGGTCAGAGTTAAAGCTCTCCACCAGGCTGTGGGAGATTTGGACCAATCCCTTGCTCCCTGCCAAGGTATTTATAGCCTTGGGATGCAGGTGAGGAATGCTCGGAGTCCCCTTGGTGAAAGGCTAATTGCACTCAGGTACTCAGGAGAGATCAGGGTCAGGTTTTTGCAGTGCCCAAAAGTAATCGGCTCTTTGATGGGGAAGCTTGATGTGTTTTCTTCCAGCTCCCTGATTTTCCATGGATTTATTTCTTCCCCAGCCCATGAAGGCCCATGCACCTCAGTGGAGCACAGGGAACCCCGGAGCCATCAGTCCAGGTGTGCTCATGCTGTTGAGTATAACTGTGCTTGGCAGGTTTGAAAGTCCAGCTGTTTTTTTGCTGCTGTACTCAGGCAGGGTGATGCAGTGCCTGGGGTCGGGGCAAGGCAAGCAGCAAGGTCTGCGCCTGGCAGCAAACATCTAGTAAGGTGAGAACTCTTCTCCATTTCCCTTTTGAATTTTCCTTGCCTTTTCCTTGTCACACTTTTCCACCATCAGGTTATCAAACAGCTCTGTTAACTCTGCTCCAAAACCCAGCATTTGCAGAGCTGGCAAGAGTAGCATATCCCTCAGAGCTCATCAAAGTTGGATGAAATTGGCTACTGACTCAACTGGTTTCCGAGACAAATACAGACACAGGCACACTTGGAGCAATCACAAGTTTCAACCAGGTTTTAAAATGTTTTCTTGTAGTACGAAAGTGGTTTATCTTATAGTTGGTTTTGCTAGATTTGCAACAACCCGCGCCATTGCATTGCGTCAGGCTTCACAAGTGTTCTGGCTTATATCACCATGTGATGTTTAAAGTGTTTAAAATATTAACCACCATACATCAGTCTCTTCACTACAGTTATAAGCAGCTTCTTTCTGCAGATTGAGATAGGCAATGATACAGAAGTTAATGAAATAGTACAGATTTCATTCTGGGCCAGGGTTGCATTTCTCTTGGGCCCTGGGATTATTAAATTCCCTCCTCCCTTTTTGCTCGTACATGCAGTGCATACATAAACATCACAAGAGAATTGCCATGTAAAGAGGTGCACCATCAGCCCGGTGGCCATTAAAATATGGTCACTGACCAAATCCCTTAATATACTGAGTTACTGCAGTTGGCTGCAGAATACGCTTTGGAGAGGATTAACTGCAAAGCATGTTCAACCAAGAGCATATCTCTTGTTCTCAGCTGCCACAAATGGGATGTAAGTTTTGCATACAGAAGGAAGGAGAAGGATTTTGACAGCTGGAGATGCTTATCTTTCCTTACCACAGGGAAGGCTGGACAAGACGCTACCTGCCACATTTCCAGGCTGACGTTATCTACACATCAGCGAAGCTGCTGAATGTCAGTCTGTGGTAACTGGGGAGCTCTTGCTTCCATATGCAGAGGAGCTCACCACCATACATGAGCAGCAGATAGTGCTTTGTGAACCGGGGCGGAGGAGGAAAGGCAGGAGGCGCGTGTTCAGGGTGCACACCATCATCACAAATTAATTTGAGGGCTGTTTATTAAAACGTGTAATAAAATTACAAATGCCCATGTTAGCCAGAAATCATTACCCATCATACTTTATTAATCTATTGATGTTTAACTTACTCTGAGCCTCTTGTTAATATATGGAGTTTGATTTACTGCGGCAGGAATTGAATAGAAATAACATCCCTTTTCTCCCACAATGAGGGTGACAGGTCCAAGAACTGTGGAAGACAAGAGTTGCTGAAATTTAACAAGTTTTTAATGCTCTGGAAAGAATTCAAGTGGACCTGTCCTAACTGGAGGGGGCACAAGGGGTGGGTGCACTTTACACAGCTGTAAAAGCTATCTTTGGGGCCTGAAGGAGTGCACTGTTTGGAGAAGGTTTTCCAGATCCTATACAGAGGTCCTTAGAATGCTTTAATAATTTAAATATTCAAATATCAACCCACAGGCTATTATTTTGGTGTATTTTTGCTCCAATTTCAGGTTGTGCTGTATTTATAACAGTGGGTAGTTTTTACTCCAGGGACTAGGGCACTGCTCACGTTTCTTGATTGGGGAATCCCTTCATCAGCAGATAAACATCTTCCCTATCCCAGCAGCCTCTTCAAACAGGGATACCTGTGAGTGCCTGCAGGTTTACCTCCTCACCAGGAGGTAACTGTGTGAGACACATGAGACAAGGTTGCGGTGAGGCCACAACAGAATAGCTTCCAAAACTTTTGCTTTTTTCTGCTGCAGCATAATGAAACTTGGGACATTAATGACATCATAAGATAAGTGGAGGCAAGTGGGAACTCATCTCTGTAGCCCTATGATTTACTCAGCGTCAACTGGGGTGAAAAAGAATGATGGGATGATGCATTTTGCAATCCACAATTAAGTGTCCCCCTCCTCCACAAAACACCTGAAAACCACCAAAACACCCATTCTCTGCAATCCAGGATTAGGAACCAGATCCTTTTACCCATGTGAGTCATCGCCACATTCATCTACTGTAAGAACCTTCCTGCCCTATGACCTTTCCTTGCCTGGCTGCATGTGACAACTGCTTTGGAGAAGAGCAGCACTTTTACCAGCCTCACCAGCTGTTTAAGAAGACCAAGCTTCATTCAGCTGTACACCAGCTTTCTGCAGAGGACATCTGTTCTGTTCTCATGTAGATGGAGGCAGGTATACTCCAGAGGGGAGTAGGAATTCAGACGTGTTACTATGTTTAGAATGAGACTCAGCTCCAGTTTAACACACCAAAATGTAGCTGTCTACATAAGAACTGGTGGCCATGCTCCAACTGTGGTCAGTACAAGCAATTGAGCCAGGAGAACTACTGACTAGGCCAAATGTTGGCATTTGTTGTGGGTGAACTCCCTTAACCCCGCTGACTAGACAGAGTAGGGACAAGGTTTAGCTGCTTAAATGCAGCATTGTTCTGTTGTTATGTCCTGCATTGATCCAGAAGGCTGATGTCTTTCCTAAGCCCCAGATCACAATAGCCAGCCCTGCTTGAGTGTCTTGGCTGCTCTTTGGTGTCTCAAATGGCACCAAGAGTTGGTGATGGGGAGCTGAGGTGGAACCTGACTCCCCACTGCTTACAATCAGGCCCTGGCCATTTTGTTTACACCTTGACATTTAAGGTATCACATTTAATTTTAGGTATCACACGTTGGTAGCAAGGTCTCACTGCTTGTATTTCCCACTTGCAAACTCTTGGCAACTTCCCCCTCAGACTGTAGGTTTTTCACTCTTATGTCCTCAGCTGGCTGGACATGACACCTAGACCTCAGATATCTCAGAACTGCCATCTTTGGCTTTAGCTACTGGAGTTACATCAGCAAAAGGAGAAAAAAAAAGGAAGAAAAAAAAAAAGAAAGCAAAGAAAAGCAGCTTCAACTCCTTGTGAGAGCAGAACTTGAAGTATGGGGCAGGCAGGGATGAATGGGGCAGCGTATGAGGTATGCTGGAAGAGGTCTCATTGTTTTACTAAGGAGTCCTCCTGGCAGATTCACTTTTCTTTAATCCCTGTCAGATGTGCTCTCAGCAAAATGTCTACAAACACTCCTTCAAATGTACAAACAATTTTTTGTTTGTTTGTTTAATAGACACACAGCTAGTAAAATAGCGATTGCTCATTCTTGCCTAAGTGCTGGCAGGAGGTGGAATTGTTTGGAATAGCTGCTATAAAAGGCTTGAGGTCAGGATCCTCTGAGATTTTAAAACATGTCACTGAGCTTTTAACCAGTTTTAGTGTGCTGTCCCTCCCTGCCCCCAGTTGGTAGGCTTTGTACTTCAGGATCCTGCTGTGCATAAACCATGTGCATTACCTAAAGGAAAATAAAACTGCCCTTTAGCAGATATATTGCTTTTCAAAGCAAATTGGTTTCACTATATTTGGAAGCCCATATGTGCTGAAAAAAATAATCCTATGACTGAAAAGAGTTACCCAAAGCCCATAACATATATGCACGGAAAATGTTCGTGAGCAAAAAACAGGGAGTTTTTTGGTTGAACTGCAGGAGATATGACATGATTGTAGAACATTGTTTTCTCCTTTCTTTAACTTTTTGTCGATTACTATGCAAATCTAGTGCTATCTAATGGTAGAAACAAGATTTCTGGCTATATCCCTTCCAAAGTATTTACAAAACTGATGCAATGCAAATTAAGTAATTCTGAGGCTCCCCTCATCTTTTCACTTAACTGATTTTGAAGAATCCTGTTACACTGCAAAACTGATTCAGAAATACCACATCCTTGCTAGGCCCTCAGTTTGGGGGACTCCTTGGGTACATACATACCTGTGCCTCACAATTTGCTGAACCTTGGGAGATGAAGGAGAGTCCAAGGGCAACCCTGTGGTACTGCATTTCAGACGACTGAGAGTTGGATCCTGGTACTACTGATGAACCCTTGGATCCTCCATGGTGAAAGCATTTCCCCACGCACTAGCTGCATGAATGTCTGTGCTGACTTGGAGACAGGCAAGGGTTGAGTTTCCTGGGGATGGGTGGGACTACACAAGAGCCAAGAGAACTATCTGAATTTTCATTCATCACAGTCAAGGGAGAAGCTGCCCTTCTTCTCTGATACAGAGGGAGATGGACAGCCTTGTATTTGGGTGGTGGAAAAAAGGAGGAGTGCAAGTTCTCCAGGGAGATTTCTTAAAGATAAAGTCTTTACAAGGCAGATCAGGATTGCTCCTTTGCAGAGGCAAGGACATAGCTTGTGAGCCACACAACATAACGACAAGGCAACATCCCATCATTGGACCACATTTTCTCCTGCCTCTAAAAGCATTCAAGTTTTTCTGTACGCTACCCCATGACTGAGAAAATGAAGGATGATGCCTTCCCCACCAGCCTCTACGCTAACCTGTTGCCAGTACTGCCCTGGCTAGGTTTCCTAGGGAATACCCAGCTCCCTCACATATCCCTGTCCTTCTGAATTACTACCCAAGGTGCTGAGACAAGCTCTCCTCCCTTGCAGTTCAAACTGGGCTTTCTTAACAGCAAGCTACAGCTGAAGCTGTTTGGCTTTCCTTTCTCGTTTCATCTGGAGCTGGTTAGGGACAAATAAGGGTGAGCTGACAGCCCTGAGTAGCTCCTGGGAGGAGGAAACAAGCTGCAGGGGAGCAGTAATATTTCGTCTTTGCAAGGCTGCAGTAGTCAGAGTAAATAAGAATACAGCTCCGGAGTGGTAAGTTAAACCTGAAGATAGCCAGGGAGGTTTAGCTGTCACAGGGATCTGCCTTGCCTCTCTCCTGAAAGCTGCCTCCCCGGCTGAATGATTCATGAACCACCTCAATTTAGAGCTTGACATGGTCACAGGAATTAAAATAAATGTGTACTGGCTTTGATAAGTTAAGCTCTAAGTATAGCATTGTGGGGACAGATACAAGCCCCAGTCAGGGTGTGCTTGAGACAAGCAGGGATACTAGCCCCTACAAGGAGGGTAAGAGAGATGGGTCTTGAGAAGAAGAAACGCATCAGACTTCCAAATGCCTCACTTGCCAAATGTTTGCCAATGACTTTACTACCGCCAAGCTTTTTCTTTTTCCTGTGCCACAGTAGTGAGAGCAGCCATTCTGTGACCAATCCTCAAGACAGTGACCATAACCTGTTTTAAAAGCTGCATTTGGGAGCAGGTCCCAAGGGAACTTTCTCAAACATTGAGTGCACGCATATTAAACCCTGCATTTCCCTCCCAAAGGAGAAAAGGAATAAAACTATGCATCTGCATCCATTTGGTGCCTCTGATTAATCTCCTCTCCAAATATAATTTTTTTCTCAAAAAAAAGTGATTGTAGGAAATCTTTTTAGATTATTTGATTCAAAATTTAATCCCTCCAGTAAAGACTTGAGCATTGTTTCTGTTTTTTGCTTCTGGAAAGTTTTAAGAACCTGAGCTGCAAATGGATCTAAATATAATACCTCTAACAGGCAGTTTTCACTCTGCCTGCTTTGCATCTCTGGTTTCATGCAAGCATTATGGCTTGCATGCTTACCAAGTTGTGTGAACAATTATCCTCATTGTTTCCCTGCTATCTGAGATGATCTTGGGATAAATTTTAGCCTTTTACTAGCCTAATGATGTGTACAACAGAACTAGGAATAGCACATGTGAGCTTAAGTAGGTGTATCTCTTCAAAAATCTACCCTGGGTTTGATCTGCCAGGTATACCTTAGGTGGTCCTTGCTAAATGAATCAAGTTTGCTCCTTTCCAGAGTATTAACAAGTGACCTCAGAACTTTAAAAGGCATTAGGAGGGGAGCCTGTGGGATTTCCTAACACTGGGAGATAAACTAGCCAGTTTCAAACTACACTGAGCCAAACAGAGAGGACAAAAGATGACTTAAGAACTCCAAAATCTTGAAAAAGTAATAAAAGCTCTAATCTTTCATTGTCAAGTTTTAAAGATAAAAACAAACAAAACCCCAAAACAAAGCCTCCAGTGAATTTCATTTAAACCCAGACAGTGTTGTAGAAGATTCAAGGACAGATTCAGGTCCCATTGCACTGTTTTCCTCCCACCTCCTCCTCACCCTTCCCCTGTTCCTTCCTCTCCCCGCTCCCCAGACATGCAGGCTGACTCTTTGCAAACCAAGCGTGAAATAGCTGCCTTCATTCATGTGTGACCCACATCAGCCCTCCGGGAGTGTGGAAGGCAGGGAATTTTTCCTCCTGATTGTTGAGAGTATAGGGTCAGAGGCAAGACCCACAAAGACAATTGTATCATCTCATATCCTGTGTGAGAGGCCCACAGGTTCCCTCATGCAAACCGCACTTCAGTACTTCTGGGCTGTGTGGACTTAGTCTGCTCTACAGCCAGCAGCACAAACTTGCAGTGACGGTAAGTGCTGCCAGGCTGGTGGAGCTGGAGCAGAAATCCTCCGGGGATCGCCGATGGCCAGCACCTTTCCCTCTGCAAGCTCATGTTCTCCCATGGCTTGTTCAGGATAAAGTAGAAAAGAAGGAATCCCCATCTCCCCAGTATATAACAACAATCTCAGTTTGGTGTCATGTCCATGATCTGAACCAACTCAATCACACCATCTGTTTTATTCTTTTGTATGCTTCTTGTGTATGATTGCAAGAAGAGGGTTATTTCTTTTTAGGAGTGATTTTTCTAAAAAGAAAGTGGTAGTAGCTCTGTTGCTACCTAGTGCTGGTCCCTCCAACGTGACCTTTGCTAACACAAGACAAATTTTGCAATGACAGGGAGCTGAAGCAGCCCAAGGCCACATAGACAAAACTGAAAAATAAATGGAAGTTGCAGCCTTGCTTTTATCAGCCTTCAGGCAGATGGATCTTTTTTGTCTTGGCTAGCAGAAGAACCCCACCTCTTTTCTCCCACAATAGATCTAGAGACTAAGAATAGACATGGCAAGTTCCTCTGACAGGCTTTATTGCTGTCTCTTGAGAAAAAGTGGGCAATCAACAGTCCGTCAAGTTAAGAATCTGAGAAGCAAAAGACAGCCCAGGAAGCACAGGACCAGTGTATTGACTAACTGCCTTGTTCACCATCCCTTTAGGTGTCACCTGTTGCTGGAGAGGTTTTGTTTTTCTCTTCTGTCCTTGATTATTGTGCGATGCTTCCTTCACTACTACCCTCCTTCCTCCTCCTTCGAAAAAGAAAATAAAAATCAAGTGTAAAGCCACATCTATCAGGGAGGCAGAGTTCAATTAGCTTACAAAAATATAAATGTCACAGTGTACTAGAGACTGACATGGTGAAAAGGGGAGCAATTCAATAGCAGTGCTCATTTGAGGTCTGTTACTTTGACCTCAGCAACCTGCTGAGCCTCCAGCAACAGAGCTTGGAGAGTATTGTCACCTCCATCTAGGGCTGCTGACGTGGATTTGACTGCTAGTTTAAATAAGACTAGTTATGGTTTATTAAACTGTAGAGCACCTAGATCTGACAGTGGATGCTAATTTTCATAGGAATGACTATGAGCCTGTGGAGAACTTTGCCATCTGCACTGCCTTAAAAGCAGCATATAAGACCTGCTTGTGGCTTCTTCTTAAATGCCAGTGGCTCTTTTGTCTTCCTTTTCACCTGCAAAGTGGCCACCACATTTCTGAAGAGTAATAAATGAAATTACTGCTTGACTTCACAAGAGCAAGGTGAGATTGCTCAGTAGGCTGTTTTTTTCCATAGAAATGTTGCCTAGGAAACATCATCCTGAGGTACCTGTATGTTTAGTAAGGACATAACTGTGGTTCTGAAAGGAAGGGGATGAGGGGAGGGAAAGCCCCTACCCTCCAGCCCATCTTTGCTCCCCTGGCAGTTGAAGCATATCACTTAGAGCTAGAGCCGCTAAAGGAACTTGGGATGCTCCCAGCCCTCACTACTGCACTAACTTCTAAGTTAAGGTTACCCAAACTTCTCTTTGTCTTTGTTGTAGCTCTAGAGGCACCTGAAACACATAATTAAGACTAGGAGGGACCTACCTGTGCCAAGGTGGGGGCACAGAGACTGGGGATCTGAGGATGGGACTGCAAAAATGCCGAAATGCCTGCATAGATATAAACCTTATCCTCAAAACTGTTTTCTGAGACAAAGAGTACCATTAAAGAATGAGAGGTGACAGAACCAGATAGTAATGAAGATCCTGTCAATATTGAAAGAGTAAGGGGAGAGGAGAATAAATGGTTTAGGGGAAACAGGGAGGGAGGAAAGCAAACCCCACTCTTCCAAAGGAACAAGAGCTGTAATTAAGTGTACAGAAAACAAAGCACAGCAGTTTGGAAACGTGTTGAAGCTGAAGTGATACTGTCAATAAGGAGGAGATAAGCCACCTTTTGTTCTTTCACAAGAGCTGTCAGAAATCTACCTGAATCAGCAAAAAATTTCCACTGTGAGAAAACCCAGGGGAAAAAAAAAAAAAAAAACAAAAAAAAGAGAAAAGATTTTGTAGAAAAATCCATGGAAAAATGGAACTAGTGAATGGAGGATTCAATAGGAGCTGAAAATACCTAGATATCCAAGCTAACTAAAAAACTAGTGGTATGTGTAATGCCAGGTACAATATTGGTTTCCTGGAAAGAGAGGGTCAAGGATTGGTGACTCCTAATTTAAGGACCCTTTTCCAGCCAGGACTGCAACCACTGTAGTAGCAGCTCTCTGTTTCCCATGAGTGCAAACAAAATGACACTATAAAGCACATTTCTCCTTGTTGCTCAGGAGCACTCTGCTTGTTTGTTCAGTTTTTTTAAGGTGCAATAGTTGTACATACATGTAATAGCAAAGGAAAGCTTGTAGTACTATTTATAAACATCGAGGCTCAGAAGTGAAGTTTTGAAATCCCAGGACCTGTTTTTTTGTTTATTCTTTTGCTGTAAATCCCAAAGACTTGGGAATCTTCTATCACTAAATTTGTACTCAGCAGCCATGTAAGTAGTCTCTGCTGGTTGACACTCTCACTGGAATTTTGCTTTGTGGCTTGCCAAGGGAGACATTTTCAAACAACTAGAATCAGACCAACAGAAGGAGACTCACAAAACCTCTTAAAAATTTTTAGAAAAACTCAAGAAAGCAGAATGGAAAGAAACTCCCTACTCTGCCTTTGTTCCTGGCAGGATCTTGGGTCTTTCATGATCAATTTGCCCAACCTACGTATTACAGTTCTCCAGCGGTGGAACTTTGAGCTGTCCTTTTCACAGAATCACAGAATTGTAGGGGTTGGAAGGGACTTCAAGAGATCATCAAGTCCAACTCCCCCTGCCAAAGCNATCTCCCTTTGTCTCCCACATGTCAGATATTTGTAAACATTGATGAGATCTCCTCTCAGTCTTCTCCAGGCTGAACAGCCCCAGCTCACTCAGTCTTTCCTCAAAGGGGAGATGCTCCGGGCCCTTAAAAGGAAACATCCTTTTCATCAGGAAACATCATCCTATGTCTAACCTAAATTCCCCTTGCTGCTGTTTAAACTCACTGCTGCTTGTTACTGACGGGAAAAAAAAATCATTTTTGCTTTGATTCTGTATCTTGATCATATGGCCAAAAATAAATAAATATCAACTCTCTTCCATCCTTCT
>VXBZ01011550.1:0-32486 GCA_013399135.1 Heliornis fulica | reverse complement strand
TTTTTTTTTTTTTTTGGGGGGGGGAGACACGATTAAGAAAGAAAAGAAAAAAGAAGCAAAACTCCAAGCATCTAATGTACAGCAACTGTTCCAAAGGAGCCCATGGGCTTACTGTTGTATGCTGGATATCAGTCACACTAACTCCAGCCAAGATCTTCCCAGTGCTAAGTAAAGAGGGATATTATTCACTCAGCTATGTGTGTTTATCTATCTATCTATCTATCTATCTATCTATCTATCTATCTATCTATCATCTCTGGAGTCTGATGCTGTCTTTTCCCTGCAGGAGGGCACAGCTCTTTGGCTGCAGTGGATGATCACCAGAAGTATTCTAGTCCAAGGTGTAACCAGTAATACCTCAACATTTTTTTGCTGGTATCACAACCAAAATATAGCCAGAGCTCTCCCTGCACTAGAACTAGGGCCCTTTTCCAAGGCTAGTGATGGCCCCTGTCAAGCTGCATCATTTTCCCTGAATACAAAGTGACAGTATGTTATGAACTTGTCCTATAATTGCTCCTATTGGTCCAAAGGTCTTGACCTCCTGGACTTCAGAACGATGCTTGGATCTTTTTAAAACTATTTTTGCCATTATTATAATTTCACACTGTGGTCCTGGGTATGTTTGTAGTCAGAGATGATCTTCAGGCCACAGACTGACTTAGTAATGAGTGGTGTAGGTGCTCTAAGGAGACCAAGTCTGTAGAAGAGATTTCTTAAAGTGATTTGACCTTTCTACTTGCACAACTCACATCTGAACCCACCATGGGAAGCAGGGATCCACTAGTAGGTATAAAGGCTAAATTAAAAATGGAAACTGCAACAGGAGTAATCCATTTTGTCCATATTAGCACATACGGTCCCTTCCAGGGAACTCCTTTTCACCTCCAGACTGTCTTTGCAATGAAGACCCAATTGAATGTGTATGTTTCTGGACCACCTGGACAGTCCTGGAAGCATCAAAGGAACAAAGGGATTCCCTAGATAAATGGGCCATGAGTTTAGCTGTAAGTAGCCCTGGCATCAGTGCAGAGATATTTGCACTTCTAAAGGTCATTTATCTTTCAGAAGTTGCTATCCAAATGCAGAGACAGTGGGAATTCCCTTTCTAGGGAAGAACCTATAAAGAAGCCCTCCAAGAGTCCCACACAGAGACTGTGCTGCTACGAACTGGCAAAGCCACCCTAGAAACTGTGCTGTTGAGAGGGGTGAGGAGGTTTTTCTCGTGTTTTGTAACTTTACACAAGGTGCTACAGCACAGCACAACAGTATGGAAGCCGCACTTGTCAGCAAAAGGTTAAGCTTTTATCAAGCCATGTCTCCTTTTCTATGATATCTGTGACAGGCTAAGGCTGTCTGAAGCATTTTGCCATGCTCTCTTTGGAAGGATGGATGCTTGGCACATGGCTCTGCCAATTTCAAGAGTTTCTCCTTGCCTTGCATCTAGTGATGCTTCTTATTGTGCAAATTGGCACACCCAATGAAACCTGTCATTGCTGCCATAGGACTGTCTTCATAGCTACTCCATTTGTTCGCTGTCTACATGAAACAAATCGACCACTGAAAATATCATTTGTAAGTTCGTTTTCCCAACACATGGCAGGTGTTTGGATTGGCTGCAAAATGCTTGTCTGACACCAGCTTGCCACTTTTGCCCAAAGAAGAATTGCATATTACAAGTGTCACACAGACACACATCTAGTGATGCCTTTAGAGCAGGGAATGAGGAATATTTCCCTTGTTGCAAACCAAAAAGACCTGTTGTGAGCTACAGGCTAACACATGCTTCAGTGATGTGAAAATGAACGTGCTGGGTAAGACTAAAAGACCATTCAGCTCTTTCGTCCAAGAAAATGTTAGAAGAAATGAGAAATACACTGTGAGGATTTTACAGAATGTATTTTCTCAGATTTTCGCCACCCCTGGTTTGGGGGAAATAGAAATAAATAGATAACGTTCAGAAGATAGTAATAAGGTGTAGACTGATAGGAGGAACAGAAAAGAGAAGTAACATGATGCAAGTCACTTATAATGAAGACACAGGCTGCATCCAGCCTTTGGAGAAATAGGTTTTCACACTTGAAATTGACAGTAAAATCATGTTTGGATGAAACAACTTGCTAGGGAAATGTTAGCAGCTGAAAAGAAAATCCCTTTGACTGCTACTGACTCTTCTGGCTCTCTACTACAGACCCAACAGAGGGTTGGGAACCGTGAATTACCAGTAGTAAAGTTTCTCGAGGAGGGGCTCAGTTTTGTTTGATCTAGTGCATAAGAATGGAGTTAATGAGTGTGGAGTTATTTCATCTGGTGGATGCACGTATGATGGAGAGGTGGAGAAAGAGAAAGGGAGAAAAGTGAGGTTAGCAGCTGGCGTGAATTAGCGTGACTCTAGCTCTGATGGAGCTCTCCTGAGAGATCCTGCCTGTGTCACCCACGTATGGAAGAAGCAGAGTTAGTGACTGAGGTTGTATAAAGAGACAAAACAACCTTATATGGATAATTGTACAGACTGACAGCTATAACTGCCATTTTCTCACAAGGAAGGAGACCCATGCATCCATCAATACATTCAGGAGTATTGCCACCAACTCTACGTGGGCTCTGACTTTAGGATGTGGTAGGATGGTGGCTTCACTGGAGTTCTCCAGAGTATTAAATGGCAAACAAAGAGAAGCAGTCATGAATTGATGGAGATTAGAGTGAATGATCTAAGCTGCTTTTCTGCAGTAGACATACTGACTGGCTTGACTCTGAAATTCCCAGTGCTTTGTGACTCGAGGGTGCTGAGAAATATAACAACTGAAAGCAATGGGTCAGTGTATCATCTGAATTTGTCTGAATGTGAGGAAAAGTCTTGATCCAGGGTAGAAATGCATTCATTCACAGGAATGCGTGTTGAATTCAATTGTTTTATTACACTTTTAGTTGCAAAATCTGCCATGTATTGATCAGAAAGGAACATATCACCCAGTTAATCCTTGACAATTCATAACTCTGGGACACTCAATCATTTCTGCATTAACAAGAACATATTGAAGAAATATTCCAAAACAAGAGGTTTTGGATGATTTCCCAAAAGCTCCAAATACAATCATAATGTTCTTCCAGTTATCATGAGCATTGATTTCACCTTCATTTTAAATGGGCACACCATGACAGTAAAACATTTTAACTTTACTTTTTCAATGGCAATATTTTTACAGAAAACAAATTCTAATTATCTTGCGTGTTTTCCATTTTCTACTTTAACAGTGATAAATGACATTTCATTCATGCCAAAATTAACATCATCACAGAGTTATGCTGAAGAAACCACTGTTTTAACTTTGAACTTAACTAATTTCTGCTCAATGAGGATGGAATGTGTTTCTGTCTGAGATACTGTGTCACATTCAAAGTCATCCATTGAGTCTAAGGGGGGAAAAAGCTAACAGCTTTAATGTTCCCATAGTCAATTTGAAAGGGGCAAATAATTGTTTTTTTATCGGAAAAGGCTGGATATGGAGTAAACTTTTGTTTCTGAGTGATGTTAAATGAAAGACTAATGTGGTGATCATACATCAGTGTTTGGGCAAAATGATGATGCATCTGTCTGATGGATTCCCATTCTAGGTGTACTTGGCAATATAGGATCCTGGGAATACTATCTCCATTTTTTTCTCAAAAGATCTTTCCCACTTAACACTTCTTCATTGTGAGAATGATATATCCAAGTGAATCAGGCATGTTTGGGAGTACATATGTGTTTATATGTGTGCATGGAAGTACAAATTTGTATTTAAAAGAAGGCATATCCCTAACAAACTATAAATCTTCTACTGTTTAAAACAAAAATTGAGGCCCTTTGCCTGTAAGATGGCAAAAAGTACTCAATCTTGTGTACATGAGGCCTTGAGAAGCACCTCAAAGCCAGAGTTTTCTGTGTCCCATGGTGGGGATTGTGTTCTGCTGTGCTTGTGTGGCACACCAAAAAAGCCACTGAATGCAGTAGTCACCCTAGGCTATTCATATTTATTTGAAATTTGAATGACTTTAATCTGTACCATCAGATTGAAGTCATGGGCTATAGAAGATGGTGTAACTAGAAATTTTGGGAAGTTGAAGGGTTTTTGGCAAAAATATGATGCACAGAAGGATAAAGCAGTTGGAGTTTTTCAGAGAAGCAAATAGCTGCGTTTTTTAATGAAAACTGTTCGTACTGAAATGATTAACATTGGCAATTAATTTGTCACTTTCAGATTTCAGGATTAATAGCTGATGGAGATGAATGGGAAAAGTCTCATCCCTCAGGTCTTTTACTCCAGGCTTTTGAGAATTTCTTTCATAACTACAAAAGTCAATGCCTACTGCCATGAGTAGCAGCAGTAATATTTCTCAGGTTTGCATCCACAGTGAAATGCTCCAATACTTAATAGCATCTGAGAGCTGAATGAGGCTCTGCATGGTTGGAGGAATCTGAAGCCCTCTAAACATGATTCTCTATTATGACTCCTCTGCCACCTAGTCAGTGGGGGGTGCATGCTGCAGCCTTTTCATTCATGGGGTCATTAGGGCATCTCTCTCTCTCCAAGCCAGCGTTGTTTTTTAGGAAAGTGGTAAAAACATCAATTTTAAATATATTAGTCCTTATGTTAAATTCGGACATCATTCCAAGTCTAAAAGTTGTTGTATTCAAGTAAATAGATATTTAATGTAATCAAATGCACACGAGAAACTTTTCAGATAGTGCTGGTGAGTGTGTATGCCAGTTTGCTCCAGCTGAGGGGTAGGGCTGTAGCTGTTCCCTGCTGAAGGCATTGACAGTAGGTAACGAACGCATCACTGCCAGACACGGGGTCAGCCCTGTCTTAGGGACAGTGGAGTGCATGCCAGTTTTATAACCTCTGATAACACCTTTCTGAGCCTGAGGTACTTTCTGGAGTTTTGTTTGGGATTCAGGGTTGAAAAAACCCTTCTCCCTCGGTACACCTGCTGCTGTGTGCCCGTGTCATGTCATTTTAGGTTACTACTAACCTTTTGCCTCCCTCTGCCACTTCTTTAATAAAACCTATGAAACAAATCAGCTAATTGGGAAGGTGTGCTGACTCATACCCATCAACAGTTCTGTTAACAAACTTGGAAAGGGAGAGCTGGTGTTACTGCTGACAGTTCTCAAGGAACAAAGCTCCGGTTGATATACAGGCCCACAGAGATAACTAACAAGAGAGACAGTGGGGACAAACTAATAAGCATCCATGTTGTGGTGGTTTGACCCTGGACTGCCGCTGGAGGCCAGACTCCCACCAAGGTCCTCTATCACTCCCCTCTTGGCTGGACAGGGGAGAAAATTTCTATTGAGAGGCTTTGGAGTTGAAATAAGGACAGGGAGAGATCATTTCTGCAATTAATGTCACGGGCAAAACAGACTCAATACAGAAGAAAGGACAGAAAACTCTCTAATTTATTACACTACACACACAGAGAAACCAGAGTCAGATAATGAGAAGTACAAACAGCTCTTAAAACACCATCCCCGTCCCCTCCCTTCCTTGTAGACTTCACTTTATTCATGATTTTCTCTTCCCTAGGATGGCACGGGGGAAAGATGAAGGGGGGACAGGAGGGAAAGCGGAGAAAGGGAATGGAGGCTTCAGTCTTCAGTCAGTTCCTAGTGAGTTCTTCTCCTGCTTGAGGGGGGGGTGGGTGTCGCATTTCTCACACTCTTTCCCTGCGCCAGCATGGGGTCACACCCACGGGAGACAATCCTCCAAGTGAGTCTTCTCCCACGGGGCCTCAGCTCTTCACCAACTGCCCCAGCATGGGTCACTGCTATAAACTCATAGAATGTCTCTCAGTCTCTCAGTCCCAGACTGCTGGTCCCAGCCTGGTCCCTCACAGAATCACAAGCACCCACAGCAAACCTGCTCCAGCGTGGGCCTCTGTCTCTCTTTCTCTTTCTCTCTCTCTCTCTGCAGGCTGCAAATGCTTCCAGGGGTTTGCTCCAATATAGGTCACAGCATCTTCCATATGTCTTCACCTACCCCATGTGTCTCTCCATGGACTGCAAGTGGGGTCTCTTCATCCTCCATGGGCTGCGGGGGGACACCTGCTTCTCCATGGTATTCTCCACAAGCCCCAGGGAATCTTCTCGCAGCATTTCCTCCTCCCCCACTTTTTCACTGACCTTGCTGTCTGCAGTTTCTTACATCTTCTCACTCCCTTCTTTGGTGGCAAAAAGCGGCTGTTTGGTTTTCTTTCTCCCTCTAAAATGTGATTCCCAGAGGTACTGTGATTAGTGCTGATTGGCCCGGCCTTGTCAGCATCAGAGTCCGGCCTTGAAAATCCAGCTGGTATTTACCACACATATGAAATTTGACTCAAGTAATGCACAGTACTTTTGAAGAAAGAATGCCATTTTAAAGCCACTTCTCAAATCTTTGTATGTGATGAACAACTCACTGCAAAATCCTTTCACAGCAGGAGAGCATCCATCACTGGGTCAGTGTAAAGGTCTGTTACTTGAATTTTCTACATCTACTCAGTCACTGTGAAGAGGCAGTAACAATGACCCATTTCTCACCTTCTAGACCACAGAAGTGAAATTCCATCACTTTTAGTTATGCATTCCCAAAGAAGGTTATTGAGTAATGTGATATGTGGAGCAGCCACACTTAACATTCAAGGCTGGTTGAATTCACAGCTTCTGAGCTAGGTACCTGGTCTCACACACCTCAGGCAAGAGGACTAGATTCCACCATTCACGTTTCACAGCAGCTGGCGTGCCGTGGGGAAAACTGACTTCCCCAGTTTGGCAGAAAACACCGAGGAACAGAGTTTCCTATGTTTTGTCCCTCAGGGATAGGTTTAGAGTCACCACAGGTCAGTAAGAAAGTGCCTGTTGCCAACTGAGAAACTTAATATTTGCATCCTCTTGCTTGTAGTTCTCTTTTTTTAAAGACTGAGAGGTGGCAGGCCTTTCCGGCAGTGGCTGGAGACCACCCTGAGCAGCACTGGGCTGCTTGGCATTCAGAGCCTCTGCTGGCTGAATATTCCTCCTGGGTGTGAGAAAGAGAGGTAGGAAAGGGAGAGAAAAGGACTCTACCAACTCCTACTTGCTATTAATGCTTATTCAGAGCAATGAAGGCTTTTCCTCTCACAGGGAGATTTTGGCAGGTAGGCCTATTTCATGACAATGTATGGGACATCAGGTCATGTCAGGGACCAGCCCAGTTAGGACTTAACTAGCTGTGCATTCGCATTCATGATGTAAAAATGTAGGCTTAAGTGGGAATTTTTAGAGTGCCAAAATGTGTAAGTTCCTCAAAAGCTTATTTCAGTAGCCTGATGCACTCTGTTATTGTTAAAGACATGCTGTGCATTTAACAGACATAAGTTTTGTCTACAGGTCTAAGAGACTGTGGTCTGTCTTTTATTGTCTACTAACTGTCACTCCAGGAGAGTTAGAATCATGTAAGAGTCCCACATTCACACATTTCAGATAGGTTTAGATGACATATGAATGGTTATGTTATTCCTATTGCTTTGAAAGAAATATACAAAAATACAGAAATGAGAATTTTTTATCCTCACACATAAGATGCTATGAGTGAGGTCAGATATAACCTATTTTCTAATTACATCCTTTGGAGGCTGAACTTACCTTCTGTTTTATTCAGAGCTTTAGCAGCTCACTTCAGTGTATTAAATGCAGAGTATTATATGCCTAGAAGTGATGATATAGGCCTAGAAGTGTCCCTGCAAACAGATCAATTCCAGCAGATTATCTGGAGGGCTCTACACCATTTTATCACTGCCCCATAAATACAGAACCCAAGCATTGCAAATAGTTGTGAAAAGACACAATTTTGTGAATGAGAGGTTTGACCACAATGTCATTGGTTGCAATCTGAATCAGCGCTATGTATTAAATTGGGAATTTTGTAATGGGAAATCAAGTGACAGAATTTTGCAGTATACCTCTTTTTCTTCCTTGGGGTTTTACCTAACATTTTAAATCATGCTTGTGGACTATATTAAGCAATAGTTTATTGTGGACCTGATCCAAAAACCATTTAAGTCATTGAAGGCAACCCCATGTAATTCAGAGACTACTCTTCAATGCAAAGGGCTTTGGATCAGCCCCGGAAGCTATAAAGCCCATGCTGGAAAAGCTCATCCCACTCTATAGCACTTCTGTATTGGCATGACCAGGAAATTAATGCCAGATATTTTTGTTTCTTTTCATAGCTTTGATTAAGTCTATCATGTAAATTTTTCCATCTGCACTTCATTAGATATGTTAAGATGAGCAGCTGTGATCCCCAGGGTTGAATCTGGGGTACCATAATAACCACATCCAATGGTCTGCTAAGTGGCAAAAGGAGTCAGTCCTCCTTTCTCTCTTCAGGCTGCACCTGGAAGGCTGGCACAGCTATAGAAATTATTTTTTCCCCATTAAATAAAACACTTACATTCACAGAGACCATAAAAATGGTACTACTGTGGATGTTTACAGGATACAAGATGATGTAGAGCTCCTTAAGGTCCTCCACAGGAGTTTAAGGGAAACAAGCAAAAAAGAAATGTGAATGCTACCCATGTCTCGCTTCAGTGTGCATTCATATTATTCACAATAAGAACTAAATTTACAGAGAGGCCTCCTTATGATTTCTACTTCAGCACACAAAGCTTTTTCACTCTGAGTTGTATATAGAGGGTGGATTGTAAACGCACAAATCCAGCTGTGCTCCATTTTTATAAGGCATGTAAGAGTTTGTGTCTACATAAATTATTAACGCAAACCTGTGTGAAAAACCTGCACTCTCAAGTGAACTACACATGCAAGTGAATCCATACGTTCCTTAAAAAGCCTCTTTAAAAAATAAATTATTTTCAACCTGCCATTAATTTGAAGAGAATCTACACAGAAGCAATAATCTGTAGTTTAATGCCAAAAAAGCTTGCAGCCTGCCTTTTTTATACCTAGCTTTCTAGCAGTTAATGTGTGCATTTTATCTTGAAGACATCCTTTCTTCATTTCATAACTTACCTAGTATAATCTTTCAAATTCCCAAAATGGAGCAGCAGCATTTCCTGAGGCTGAGATAGGATGCTTAGGGCCAGATCAGCCCATCACTTCCACAGATTGGTGAGGGAGCGATGGGCAGCAGGGAGTGGGGCAAGGAAACCCTACCAGTCCAGAAGAGAAGACATATGTTTGTCACTTCAGTGATGCAGAATGATTCTTGCAAGTAACAAGCTAGTGTTTGGAAAAAAAAGTATTTTAAAAATCCTCCACTCACCATCTTGTATAGAAAAGTTCACAACAAACCATTTCTCTTTAATTTGCTGAAGAAAACACTCTCTTTCCATTTACGTTATGAGAAAATCAGCATTTAAGTACTGTGGTGAAAATTCTTTTGCATATCCTTTTCATCAACCAAGGATTTGAAATCACCTAGGTTTGGTTTTTAGGCTGTTCATTGAGAAGAAAGCCTCAGCAAATCCTGTAGCTATTGCCATTACTGATCTAGATTCTGCTTTTTATAACCTCTGTAAAAATAAGCTAATCAAAGAAATAATTTTATTTTAAAGAAACCATTTGTACTGACATATGTTAAATCATAATAAGAATGTAGTTTACTTTTATTTGCCTTTTTATTTCATACATTTTTTTCCAGACATTCTGGCTATGCCAGAGATTTAATTGCTGAAGGGAAAAATGTTATCATGGAAGATGTGATCTGGAACATTACTAGCCCTCATGACATGGCTCATGCCTTGGTAATGTTTGGTTGAGTCAATGAGGAGCCTTGAAATAATGGAGAAAAAGTAGGAGTTTTAGATGATAGCTGGCTAATTTTCTCACTGCCTTATTTGTTATTACCCTGACAATTACTTTGTAAGCAATAAGTTTAAATAACCATGTAAATTGAATTGATTCGTGCTTGCTACATCATTTCCCATTAATGATCAGATCTGTCTAGGGTGTCTCACCAGCACTCTTGTGTCAGTTCTCCTCACAAGGTGTTTCATACTAATGAAATGTCAGATCTGAGCTCTGTTACCATTCCACCAATAACCTCCTCTGTTCTTCAGGGACCTCCATGTGTGCTACAACTGCACCTGAAGCCACACCTTGAGATAAGTCTGAAGGAATCAGGGATAGGTTTAAGCTTCAGTCAGGCTCATGCTCAGGTCTACATTTTCTTTCTGGTGGAACAGAACGCCCACAGAAATGCAGATGTGGATTATATACATTCAGGGTATGGAGAACCCAGTGACTTGAAATGCACCATTGTAGTCCTGGATGAAGACACAGGATGAGCTCAGCTGACTGTGGGAGACCTCTCTGGTCTGAGGCTGCAATGGTAAAAGTTTCCATATGGGGCATAGTAAAGCAAGTGGTGACATCGCCCCCTGAGCTCAGGTGGCCCTGTAAGCCACAACAGCATATTCTGGGACTGTGTTGAGTAGATTTAACAAGAAACCCACTTCAGTCTCACTGTGGTATCTGGTACTAAACCTGAAGGCTATAAAGCATTTAAAGCTGGACCAATGGAAGAGCCTTATGTCACATTATCTTATTTCATAACCTTTTTTGCACAAGTTATTCACTTGAATCAGGATGAATTAAGATGATGCTTCTGAGCTGTATGTGCTTGCTGTGTGAGGCGGTGCTTCACCACAGCCTCACACATGCTTTATGCAAACACAATCAGGATTTTCAAAGGGAAAGTGACTTCATCCATTAGCTAGAAAGGAGTTCAAGGTCAGCTTTTAAAATGCATTCTTTTCTTCTTGTCATTACATTGGATAGCAAGAAATTATCGTCGATTAAATGCTATAACAAATAAATATTTAAACCAAAGTCCAGCCAACCTAAGCTGAAAATAACCCCCACTATATTGCCACTAGTCCTTGTTGAATCGACTTTTTGATATTTCTACATTTTTTATTCTTCACCACTATATCTACTCTTTTTCCCCTCATCTGGGCAGCATCATGTCTAATTCATCATTGGCTATATTTGCATTCATCCCACAAGAGGTCAAGCCCTTTATCTGTTCCTTGGAACACAAAGTTTTATCTTTTTTTGGATAGGAGATACATGCACACATTTTTTTCTAAAAAAAAAAGATAATAAATAGACAAAAGAACTTTTAAAAGAGTTTTGGAAAACAATTCCTGATTACTTTGTGCTTTAACTAAAAAAAAAAAAAAACCCACAAAAAAAGCCTAACAAAAAAAGATTAAAAACATGTGAATATGGTTAGGGAGGTTTCTCCTTTCATTGTAGTGGATCTAAATGGAGTTAACATATAGGGCCCAGTTCTACAGTTGCTCAAATTGAAAAAGTCTGGGAGGGAGACACCGGACAGACAGTTCAGGTGCTGAGATGATTTAGTCAGTGTGTAGGGAAGGGCCCAATCTACAAATATCAATTTTCACAGGCCTATAATATTGCCAGTGAGTCAGACTTTCTGTGCACGCGTGTCTGGATAGTGTAGCCCAGACACCGAAGGCGATGGGTTCCTCGAGTTGTTGGACCCCACATGAATGAGTTTCATGAGTGAAATGTATGTTCTTACCTGATCTGCTACAGGGCAATATAGAGAGTCACCACTGCATCCTGCCTAAGCACAGAGCCCACTTTTCTCTAAATGTCAGACTGAACTGCAGATGTGCAGTGAAGGAGCCCAGGATGGCCAGACAGAGTCACTGGAGGGGCACCAGAGTAGTATTGCCAAATCTCAAGCATTCAAAATATGCCAATTAGACGTTAACAACTTTTACTTCATCTTAAAAAATCCTGAAAATTAAGAACAGCATTCAGATATTGTTTTTTCTTGCTCTGAGCTTTTCTTGCTCTGTGTGCGAGTCACACTTCCCAGTGGTTGTCCCTCACAACCTCAACCTTGTGTGAGCTGTTTTCACTGATGGATAGTGTTCCCTTATCTGTCACTCAGTTTTTAAGAACCAGAAATTAAGAAATTAACTCCAGATTGAGAGTTCTGGAAATGCATCAGCAGATAGCTGAGGATCCACAATGCCAGCACCCGGTATGAAAGGGAAAACAGAGGAAGAGTCTCTTGGCTGGCTTGGCTGGGGGCAGGAATCAGGAGGCAGTTGGCTGTTGGACCTCTGTTTTGTGAGGTCAGGTAGGGCTCCCATTTATCACATTTTAGGAAGTTTTATCTAGAGGGCAGCAGCTTCAATTCTTACCTGTGCCTTTGCCTCCTTTCCTCTGCGTTAGAGCCTGAGTACATCCCACATAATATTGTATTACTCCAGAGCAATTTTGTAGATACGAAAGTACTTACAGAGCAGCGGAAGTCTCACAAATTGCTCCCTTATTATCTAAAATTAAATTTTCTGTAATCTAGCATGAAAGGATAGCCTTCCCCCAAATTGTCTTCATTTTTGATAAAACACCCTTGCAGCTTTCAGGAAGGTGCAAAATAATACAAAATTCACAGTCAGTTCAGAATCAGAGACCATTAATAACTACCTGCTTTGAGACTGATTTCTCAGAACAGCTAAGAGAGTGACTGCTCCTCCTGGATATTCATGCACAAGGAAACTCTTAAAGGAGAAAGAGATTGGTAAATTGTTGAAGAAGGAATGGATAGAGGCAAATTAAATCTGCACTACCCACTTGCAACTTTGAAACAATAATATGGGTCCTGGATGTGGCTCATCCTAACACAGGGATCCAGGAGTCAAGTTGACTTGTTTCTGAAGGATGAAGTTTAATTTTTCCTTTTCTTGCATCTAAGTGTCACTGACTGATGAAAATATATTGGCACAATCCTTGAGGGTTATTGTTCCATGTGGCTGTACTTCTTAGCTGGGAATTTTTAAGCAGGTCATAACTGAAAGCAATATGGATGAACTCAGCTATTCAAATATTCAAAACATATCATGCTATATTTATTGGAAACAAAGTCTGACAAGATTATGTGTGTACTAGGAACTGATAATGAAACATTGCATTGCATTGGCACTGGCAGTGTCAGCAACAGAGAAATTACAAACCTTAAATATTTATATAGTAAAAAGAAATGCAGCTATTAATGCTTCCAAGAAGCATGCACTGCAGTGCTATAGACAGACATGAAGAATAGAGTTTTGGAATATCTCTAACAGGCTGATTTATCATTCTTACAGAATAGCTCCATGTCTGTGGAAACACAGTCTTAAGGAAATTAGAAAAAGAGTTGCTAAGAACCAAGACAAGGTCTGAACACAAAAAATGTATCTTCCTCAGGGCTTAAATACACAATGGAAAAATGAATTTCATAAGTAATCCATTTTTCTGGATTGCAGATTTATTTATGTTGATTTAAACACAGTAACTCCACATATTTATTTTAAATGCTCTGGAAGCCAACAGTGCTTATGCTCCTTCAAGAATCACATACTTATTTTCTTTTCATTTGTTTAATTCTTGGAAAAACTACTAGTTCAGTGGTTATTATTTTGGTGAGAGAAGACTGAGAAATAAACAGAACAGTCCTTCAACACAGAGCTAATGGTGTTTAATCCAAATTACCTTTTTATTGTCAGTGCTGGAAGAAGTCCTTTGCAAAGCATGAAAAAGGAACACTGGGAGAATTTAGGATCTGGGCCCACTATGGCATTTCAGTCAGCAGTCTGAAGGAGCAAAGCTTCCTGGTGCAGTTCCCGCTTCATCAACAGCTGTAATCCTAAGGACTACAGGAGGGCTGGGATTTTTCTTATTCCCAAAATGTGATCAAACTATGTTGATTTCTGCCAAGTAATGAGGGTCTGAGCTGCATATGTTAATTTATAGTATTTTTGAGAGATAAGAAGAGCTAAAGAGATGGTGTGGCACAGTGGCTTTCAGATCCTGTTCCCTGGATTTATTTTTTGTTGTTGTTTTCTAGTGTAAGCTCAATTTAACCACCTGGAAAGGTGAACTGCAAAAAGTTCTTCTCCGTTCTATATCCATGATGGCCACAACAGTGTAAATCACAGTAACTGCCAACTAGGGCTGCCTTCCTCTTCTCTTGTCCTGCACAGGCTCATAGTAGAAGAGAGTCCAGAGTTTTGTTGTTTTCACAACAAAATGAATCAGTCCTCAGTCTGAGGCCAGGAGAGACCCCTGAACATCTCACCACCCAAATGGGTGAACTTCAGCATTAGTTCAGACAAGGAAGGAATTGAATACCACTGTGGTACTCAGGTTACATCAACTGAAATTGCTGGGAAAGCACAAAGCTGGTGCTCATATAGCTATGACAGAGACTTTAGTGATTGTTGCCTCTTCAGCTCAGCTTCAGCAGAAGCATCTGTGTGGTAACCAGGATGAATATCAGAATCTAATCCTTTTGGGATGAACAATATATGCAAAATACTATTTCCCCACACCCTGCCCCCTTGACACTTATGCTGAAAAAGCATCAATAAAAGAACATGATGCGTGAGGTTTCTTCCTTGCTTATTTCCCATTTCATGCACCTGACAAAATGTTTCTTTTCCATTGCATTTCATCAGGACAGACACCAGATCTTTTCCAAAGGCTATGGAGGAATGAATCTGCATGCTTCAAACAGGCAAGGCACCAACATTTGCGTTACATGGTCCTGAGGCTGTCCAGGCTCTGGATCTCTATGCTGGCAGAAAGGGAAGACACTCTTTGATCCACTGATTTTAAGACAAGCATGTCCTATGCTTAAAACCACAGTCATGGTTTCTGATCTATAATCAATTAGAAAAGGGTTGATACTATGTTGTATGTCTCATACACCATCAAAGAGCTGCTTGGACCTATCTACATGCAGTGATTCTCAGGTCTTTTAGACAGTGAAGCTTTATGATCTCTGAGCAGAATTTAGTCTGTCTTGAAATCACTGTCCTTTATTCAACTATCAGCTTCAAGACTTCAAAAAAATGCAGACTTTCTTTATGGTCAGAAAACACCACAGTAGTCAAACTGAAAGGTTGCAGCAATTGTTTCTATCGCACAAAGGGGCATAGGTCTTGTCCTCTAACCTTAGTAAATGGGAAGGACCAGATAAAAAGAAAAAATGTATTTGCATTATGCATATTCTTTATGTCTAAATGACTCTCTGTGGGAAATGCTCTGGTAGAACTAGTCATGACTGCTTTAGTGTCTTTTGTGAATTTGCAGTCAAATGTCTGTTCCATTTCAAGAAAAATCCTTCTTGGTTGAATGTGCCCCAGCAGGTTTGCCTGATCCTGGACTGGGGTTTCCTTTTTGTCACTAATGTGAAACACCAAATTATGATTTAAAAGTAAACTTGCCGGCTATAGTGATATCAGTATATCATGTGATACATATAAGCATTTCCAGAGCTCAGGGAACCAGCAATCTGCACTCTCAGAAGTCTGAGTGTTTCAAATGCAAACAAGAGTGTCAGTGACAGCATTTTAACGTGCTACCTAATGGCTAGTGGTAGAAGGGCATAGAGGGGTATTTCACACCCCATGTTTCACATCACAGCTAAATCCAATACAAGTAATGGAGTATTCATGCATAGTTTAAGACTTGTCATCACTCCAGAGAATTTAGAGATTATTAAGTAATGGTTCATTGCAAGAAAAGCTATGGTATTTCACAGAAGATATTGTCCTTCCCAAGAATTATTTTTTGGGGTGGGGGGAGGATAGGGATATGCAAACAAACCCTTTTGGGTTTCTTTCAATTGCTATAAGGACATTCTCAAAGGAGAAAGAAAACAACAGTATGAATAATCTTAAACCATAGTCAATATTTATACTGACAGCAAATTTCAAAATAGCACTGCACATATATATATGTATTTACAAAGGAAACTATATTTGATTATTCTTTAGTGATGAAAATTAATAGATTACTAACATATTTGTCAGAGAAAAAAATAGTAATTGATATAAAGGGATGCAAAGTTTATTGGCCAAGTTATATGATATCATAACTTTGACAGGCATGATTAATGTTGGTTTACTTTACTGACTATTGCAATGGTTGAACACAACAAAAAAGGGAAAGGAATACAAAATCTGAGATTAATTTTTGTTAGTATCTTGCTATTTTATAAATATGTTTATTTTATGACACTTATCTGTCATTTTCTTTACTGTTGAAGTGCTGAGCTCTCTCATTTTATAAGAATTAAAAGTAACCCCACTGCCTCGTGTTGGTAGATTTATTGTGGCATTAGAGTATTTACAGCATCTAATCACTATAATTTTATGTTGTACAGAGGGCAACCATTTTATGTTCTGCTGAGCTTGTTTGGCAAAACATAGCACTTTCCCCAATTTGATGCAGTCAATGGAAGAGGAAGAAAACACCCATACAGCAATGCTTGGCTAAGGAGTTGATCAGACCTGCACGGTAATGACACTGAAGCATGTCCTTGCTGTTACATATGCTCTGCTTTTCCTCAGGGAGAGATTTCAATCCCACACGGAGCTTTTCTAAACCCTTGCTTACTAGGATGGCTGGCTTAAGCTTACTTCCAGGATATGATTGCAACAACACTCCACAAACACAAAAATACCTCAAATACAGAATAATATTTTCTAGAGATCTTGAGTGACTGCAGAACATTTTAAAATGGCTTAGAGACTTTGAGCCAAATTTTCAATGGCATTTATGGAGCTCTGTGATAACTCTTAGTCAAACTATTGGACAGCAATCTGCTGAGTTCGCTGTTTCAGCTCCCAGTACTTTTGCTTCCAACACACACCTTCGGTTTCCGTATGCAGCACCTACCAGGCGCAGTTTTCACAGCCCTCATTTTCCAAGCAAGTTTAAAAAAGCTGGAAATCAGTAGTAAACAGTTATGTAACATCAGATTTCAAATGCATTTTTAGCAAACTTTCTAACTGAGCTTTTGCCAGTAGCTTAAAAGCCCTTTGGGGACACTGCCTGCGCATTTCTTGGAGATATCCCACTGCTGTGGTTTTGCATGGCAAGGTTCAGATGCAAAGGGGTGGCTGCAGGGGGTGTTTCTGCAGGAGGCAGCAGAAGCTGTCCCTGGGCCTGACAGAGTAAATACCAGCTGGGCTCAAGGCTGGGCCTGATGCTGAGCATCAGGAATGGTCATAACACCTCTGGGAATCACAGTTAAGGGAGAAAAAACCCACAAACTGCCACTTTTTTGGTTCTGGAGAAGGGAGTGGGAAGATGTAAGAACCTCTGCAGACACCCAAGTCAGTGAAGAAGCGGGGAGGAGGTGCTCCAGGTGCTGGAGAGACAGATTCCCCTGAAGTCAATGAGACAATGGTGGAGCAGGTTGTCCCACCACAGCCCATGGAACCTGACGGGGAGCAGAGACCCCACCTGCAGCCTGAGGAGAGGTGCCATGCTGGAGCGTGGAG
The DNA here is from genome assembly GCA_013399135.1 of Heliornis fulica. Classification (NCBI taxonomy): domain Eukaryota; kingdom Metazoa; phylum Chordata; class Aves; order Gruiformes; family Heliornithidae; genus Heliornis; species Heliornis fulica. The sequence goes on along the minus strand of VXBZ01011550.1, from coordinate 15,149 downwards.
TCATATGGAACACTGTGACCTGAGGCCCACACTGGAGCAGGTTTGCTGGGGAGACTTGAGACTCTGGAGGGGACCGTGCTGGAGTAGCCTGGGACTGAGAGACTGAACCCCATAGAAGTGACACACACTAGGGCAGTTTGTGAAGAGCTGAAGCCCTGTGGGAAAAGACTCGTGTTGAATGAGTTCATGGAGGACTGTCTCCTGTGGGTGGAACCTCACACTGGTACAGGGAGAGTGTGAGAAATGCCCCTTACTACCAATAAAAAGGAAAACAACTTGTAAGGATGTGACTGAAAACTCCAATCCGCCCCCGCTCCCCACTGCACCATGCCACCCTTGAGGGGTGGAAGGGAGAGGAATCATAAATAAAGTTCAGTCTGCAAAGAAGGGAGGGGCAGGGGGTGGTGTTTTAAGAGCTGTTTGTACTTCTCATTATCCCACTCTGGTTTCTGTGTGTGTGTAGCATAGTGTAATAAATTAGAGATATTTTTTTTTAGAATGGCCTTTACATTTCAAATATCTTCACCACACCATCACCTGTCCTGTGTACTTCAAACACACTGAGACATCATAGAAGTTTCTCAACTTTTGGCGTATTTCTATTTATTTGCTTATAATCTTCTGTCCCTGAAACTCATTACAATTCAATAAGGGCCATTTCTTTCTACTTGATCATGCTGTGCCTCTTCTTTCTGCCAACAACATTCTGTGCAGAGAGCTCTAAATGCAAGATTCATCTAAAAAGAAGGATGAATCAAATCTTTCAGTGTTCATACCTTTATTTTACTCCTGTTAAAAAGTCTTCGGTAACTTTTGTGCTTTCTCTCTCCTTGGAACCTTAGAATAGTTTTAGTAGTTCTACCTTATGATTCCAGTAATTCAGAAGTTGGTTATGATCTGCTGCACTGATTCAGTTAAAATAATTTCTGCCTACTGAACACTGGGTGCAGAAAGAAATCTTCAGATATGCAGGCAGGCACTTCTTCATTTATAGAGTTTGCATTTTCACCACAGTTGATGGTTAATGAATCTTTTGGAAATCAGACATACTTTGCTTGAATCAATACTGCTGTTGCAAATATCCACCTACTAATTCAGCCAGTAAATTTCAGTGGATGTATTGTTCATGACTGATTTGCTTTGTGTGCCAAGGCTAGTTATCTATGTTAAATGTTGTGGTTTCCTTTTCCTTGAGTAAAAGATCGAAATATTTTAAACAGAACAGTAAAGAATAATGAACTTCAGGTATCAGATTTGGATCAATACCTGCAATTTGGTAAATTAGGCAACTGAGACATACTTAATAGCCTGTGACAGTGGTACAAATACTTGTGATTAATCAATATATTAAGCCTTTTTAGTCAGAGAGAGATGGGGTCTTAATTCATGAGGATATGCATGCATTGATTCTTTTATAATTTACCATATCTGATAGGTTTAAACTCTAAAGTTATGGTAAAGGGGCAAACTAGTTTTTCCAGGACCTCTGTCTCATTCAGTGGGTCAAAATAGACTGCACTCACTTAGGAGTAGTAGTTGTTCAGTGTTTTGTTTTCCCTTGTTCAGTGTATGCACCACACCTTATTTATTTCAACCAATGCAGACTTACTTTCAAGACAGGTTTACTCATATCCTCAAATCTTTTCTATGGCTTTGATACCTCGCTTTGCAGCCCCACAGATATTTCCATAGGCCCTCAACTCTTCTTTATGGAACATTTCCACACAGAATATCAAAAGATACAAATCATCTTATAGAAATGACTTGTGTTTATAATTTAATGCCAATCCATTAGTGTTTGTGCCATCTGAAAGCACTACCAGCAATGATTCATATTTTCTACCATGTCATAGATGAGATTAGGGAAGAACACTGAGCTAAAAACAGATTTCTGGATGATTTGTCTGATAAAAATACTTACAGACGGTGTTTTGGGTTTTTTTTTTCCAGTTAATCCTGTAATTTGAGATGTATCATTCAGTCAGTTTTTCAATCCATTTATGAAGGGCTCCATTTTGTTTCATATAATGCTATTACTTTAAGCAAATAACATTAGATCAAATGCTTATAGAAATCTGTTGATATCTATCCTTTTACCAATTAAGGACTCCAACTGACAGAGAGTTTTCTGAAAAGTATTGCCTTTGAAAACCAAATTATAAGTTACAAATTGTATTGAGATTCCTGTCAAAGTGATGACATAAGCATGATTGAAAAACACCCAAAAGAAAATTTAAAACGAAAAAGACACAAAAATAAAGTTCAGAAGTTATTGAAGTACTTAGTTTTTTTATATCTTTTTACCACCCTCAAAAAAAAAGTTAATGTCTGGACCTTTTTTCCCCACAAAAGCAGACCAGGTAAAAAGGAGGAGTTACGATCAAATTTTAAGAAAATTTATGAAAAAAACCAGCCCACAAATTGTCCATGAAAAAACAGGGAATTGTGCCACAAAAGGTTAAACAAGAAAAGATAATGGAACTGCTCAACTATGCATTAATAGACCTGTTCAACAAAGTCCTTTGCAAGTGTCCTGTGACTATTCTTGGTTGCTGGGGCTCACCTTGCTTATCAAGAGCTGGCTCAGATAAAGGATAAAGAGATTTGCAGCTACTCTGAGATGCCATTTGCTCAGGTTTTTTTTACATGAATACACACAGTAGGCCTTGAGTGATTTCTCTCTGGAACTGCATATAAAGGTCAATGTTCCTTGAATTTCACCTCTGTGTTGCTGAAGATCTCCAAGACTGTGATGCCTCACCTCAACCTTGAGACTTTACCATATTACAGGAATGGTGTCTGTCTGCCTGCTCCCTTATCTTCCTCTCTCACATGCCAAGGAAAAACCTTCCATTCCTACATTTCAAAGACTGGCCATGCCAGTCTCCTTGAAAGGCACACAGAGCAAGACCAGCAGCAGCCAACTTGTGGTTTATGGGACATGCAAAGGAGGCTTGGAGAAGTGATTGCTTTCTCTGCACTGGCTTATGCGCCTACTATATCCTACTGGCACTTTTGCTGCTTCGGTGGCATAACCAACTGTAACGGGAACACAGCAACAATGATGATATCCTCTTCAATCTGATTTGTAGTGGCTAAATCCAATTCTATTTAATTTGAAGATTTTATCTGAGGTTTTACTTGCTAAACAGAGACTCAAGGAGCAGAAAATGGCTTACCATTAATTATGAATATCTGTGAGAAACAGAAATCCAATGAAAAATGGTGCTGGCGAACCCCCCTGATGCCTAGTACACATAGGTCATGCTTATTTTGTTCCCACAGAGTGATTTGTCTGTCATACTGCTATCAGCTTCTTTTATGATCACTCTTGGGTTTACATTATTTTTTATTAGCTCATGTTTTAGACCATTAGTTCAACAAATAACCTGTAGCTCAGTGATAGATAACCTGTGTTGAGTGAGCATCACTCTACCAAGTCCTGACAATTCTCCCTGATTTGGATTCTAATACTCATTTAAAACACTTAAAGAAAAAGTTAAATGAACATGAAAATTGTTCTCAGTTTCATATTTTGTATATCCATCATCTATTAGACACCCACTCTGCCCCATCTTTCTAATCAATCATATTGTGCAAGTTATTATATTCAGATTGCACAAAGAGATAAATATACTTTCATTCTTCAAGCTCTATTGTACCTGTTATAGTTCTTTGTATGCACAGCCAATGACCATAGGATTAAACATAATAGCTTTAAAAATTGACCTTTGAATGCCATTAATTTATTGATTTTAAAGTTTGCATACAGTTTAATGTTGCACAAATGAGTTTTAAATCACCTACTGTCATATGCTTCCCTTCTAAAGTCTCCATCATTTTGGGAAAGAGTTAGATTTGGGGCAGTTGAGTCATAGTGGAAAGACATTGTTTGGGTATTTCTTAAAAGTGCTAATGCAGAGAAAATGTCCTCCATCAGCACTGATGGCTTATGGAGGAAAATCAGCTAATGATTACACTGGAGAAATGGTTATATTATTACAGAAGTTTAAGAAAAATCTGAGTAGGTATGCACAAGCTATTGTCATTTTATGCTCTACAGTTTCTTATCAAAACTGAGAGGAGAAAACAGGGTGAATGTCGAGATGGGGGGATAGTCAAAGGCTGCTTGACACTAAGGTTCATGTCCTGATTATAGAATCATAGAAAAATTCTGGTTGAAATAGACCTTTAAGATCACTGAACCCAACTGTAAATCTAACATAAATGAACAGCCAGCTGAACATGAGCCAGCAGTGTGCCCAGGTGGCCAAGAAGACCAACAGCATCTTGGCCTGTATCAGGAATAGTGTGGCCAGCAGGAGCAGGGGAGTGATTGTCCCATTTTACTCAGCACTGGACAAAGAGGGCAGGGTTCAAGAGAATTCAAGTTACACGGGACATCTGCATGAACACAGATCATATATAACTTTATATATATAACTCAAGTACACTAAAAACCAAAGACTAGATATAATAGATACAGTACACATACATATTCCATAAGTACAAAGTTATGCTACATGGATGCATGGTCCCACACCTGGTGCTAGACATCAGCTAAGTCTTTGAGCATCTCTAATGCAAACTCAAGGTCAAAAATGGGCTAATAACTTCAAGCTACTTAAGGATGCTAATGAGGCAAGCTACACCAGAGAGGAGGTATAAAAAGCACTAGTTCTCAGTTCTTGGCTAACTTCCTTTCATCTGAGACGTGATTATCTATTTTGAGCATGTAGATAGGCTTATGGTGTGCATACACATCAGCTAAGGGCACAACTTAGCATATGTTAGTAGGCCAGCCATGAATGAGCCTGGGATTGACAGGTCATTCACTCAAACATTTAATGAGCCCTGAGTTCAAGAGACTGATAGTGAAGCTGTAGCTGACAGTAAGAGATCGATGCTTTGCATTGCTAGCTGTTGCGCTCTGCCATTCCCTGAAGAGTGACATAGACTGGAAGATAGAATAACGGTTCACAGACCAAGGTATTCCAGCAGACAAATGTCCTGCAGAACTCAGGTACACCTGCAAGACCACCAATCCCAAGACATGTACTGCAACAGAGGGACTACTCACCCTCTACAGTTTACTAAACTGTAAGTCCCTTGACCATAAACAGTGGATGGATGGATGGATGGATGGATGGATGGATGGATGGATGGATGGATGGAGAGCAAGTGATTCAATTCAAAGTCCAACATGATATGTCAGTATATTAAAATGAGATTAATGAGGATCGTGGAATATTCTGATGCTATTACTAGACATCTTGTACTTTTGGGGGAAAAAAAGAAAATCTCTCGGAAGAAAAATGCTCTTTCCTCCCCCTCCCAAACATAACAAAGACATTTTGATGCAATTGTAGTCATTGTCTCCAAGCAATTTTATTTCATTTTCCTGTATATTTTCAAAATGGTGCTTGTTCATGCAAGTTAACACTGTAATTTCAAGAGAGTGGCATAACATTGAGTTGGGAATTGTGGAAGCCTTAAAAAAGTTATATCTTAAGAACACTGTGCTCACTGAAGTATGTTTTATTTGAAAGCCTGATTTCTTACAGCAGTTATTTCTACATCTTATATTAAAATGTACAGATTATGCACAATTAGTGGATTCATATACGTTTTGCTTGAATGGTCCTTGTTCTCTGAAACCTGTACAGCCAATATAGTGGCTTTTCAGTGATTAAAGACCAAAAAGCTGTCTTCCTTCCCAGCTTCCTTTCATTGTTTTTTTGCTATCACTGCCAGTGGAAGACAAGTCATTAGAGATGGCAAATCTGCCTGTGAGGCATGTTTAGTTTAAGATGCACTTCTCTTGAAAGAAGGATGACACAGAAAAACAACTTCTGAGAGACATTTGCAGAAGGAAATAAACAATCCTGTTGTAAATCACCAAAGGCAAGTACATTTTTTAAAACTTAATGGGAGAAGCAGTATATACGTGCAAAATTTCTCGTTGAACTCCAAGCTTAACAGCACTCTCTGCTCCTGTACAAAAAGATGACAAGGGCATACCCCAGATTCATGCACACTTGCAAAGTGAATGTGCTTTGGCAAAACAGTTTCCTTTTTCTGAGTGGAGGAAATTTGTTGTGTGTGTCAGCTTTCGAATGCTCAAGGGGTACCAGTCATGATATCCATTATTATCAGCCAATAAATCCTTTTGTTACTCCTCAGGGAATTTCTGTGAGAGGATGGAGAACTATTCTGACGGAGGGAATGCCTCAATGTAGTGAAAAAATGGTTGAATTACCAACCTCCTGGCCATTGCAGCATATGGAAGCCCTTGCTTAGAAAATAGCTGTCTAATTTAGCCATATGTTACATAAATTAAGTCAATGATCAGAGGTTAAATATCAGTTTGTGCACATACATATAATACTTAGAAACACTGAGACTAAGAAAGAATAGTAAAAAAGGAGAAACAGTTATAATGTCCAAGTATGTGGAAATAAAACAACTACATATATATATTCAGGCATCTAATGATAGAACATCTGCAGAAACGGCATAATGTGTTCTGCTCCCACTGGCAAAATCTGGCTGGAGTGAAGAGTCCAGAGCAAATTCAACCCTCTGTATCACTTAGCCATGAATTAGGTAAGCTTTCAAGCTGTATTCTGCTTTATGCCTTAATCAGATGCCTGAACACCAACATCTGCATTGCATATATTTCAAGGTTTCTGTTATGTGTCAAGAAACAAATCTTTTCCTTGTGAAACCGTATATTCGCTTCTTTTAAAACAACTAAAATATGGATAAATGATGCTTGGTGAATGCTAACTACAAGACCCTTTCCAAAAGAAAACAAACTGATATACCTGCAAGTGGGATTCTTTTTCTCATGGAAAACACTAGAGCAACTTTCCTGGTTTATCCAGTCCTGATAGAAGACCTGCAAAATGCTGCAAATCCTACTTTGGTTTAACTGACACATAGATTCGAAAATTACTTGGTTATATTTTATGTGTTACCAAGTAGCATGCAGTAAGGTAACTCAAATCACATCTTCATACGGATTCTGATCTCACACTGACTGTTTACCAGTGGAGCATCATTGGTACCAATTGTATTACTTCCCTGATTTATACCGATACCAATTCAATCAGGAAGACTCACAATAAGTAGATTGTGAATGACTGGATGTCATGTGCTCTCACTTTTGCTTTTGGCTAGAGGTACTAAATCAATTTTCTAAAGTGCCATATATCTTTATAACTGTGGATTTTTGTCTCCATTACCTCCAATTATTCTTGTTTCCCAGCCTGTCATTTTTCAGGAACGTTTCACAAACATTATTGCTGCAGCAAATTGCCACTGCTCTTCCCTGGCTACAAAATTAGAGTAAATGTTTATCGCATTGTTACATGGTGGTACCGTGATAAAACCTGAATGTTAACACAGGGCAGAGACATACTGCACTGGGCAGGTGATTGCAGATTTAAGATAGAGTTCAGACCATACCAGAACACCTAGGGAAGTGTTTCCTCTGTCCTGGGGCCATCAAAACTGAAAGCTGCTGGGAGACTGACTGGAATCGGGAGTGAAAGATAAAGGAATAAAAATACAAAGAGTTACCTGCTGTCTTTTACATATTTGACTGACAAAAAATGAGAGTAGGCAAAAAATGGAGAACAAGGGTCTTTGGATAAAACTATTGAATGGCCATATTCACTGGCCATCGCTCTCCACATAGTCTTTACTGGTATGAGTTGATTGACTCTTTGCTACTATTGATTTGACTGCAAAAATTTTTCGAACTCATTATTCCAGCTGACTGTTGTTCCTCATGTATAGCCAGCTACCTTCTGGTTTTCCCAGCATGTGGTCTCATGCTGAATAATTTTGTTTCACCTCTGTTTGTGCTGACACCTTCCTACAATGTTAGCTGAACAATGTTGAGGGACCTTTATGATGAAGGAAAGTCACGACAGAAGGGATGGATCCCTTTTGCCGTGCAATGCATGTAATACCCTTTCTGCTTTTGGCACTTAGGTGTCACCCTCTGTGTGGCGATGCTGGATGGACACTGTAGCTACTGAAGTCGGATTCAGAAGAAATACTACTGGGGGACAATACTACAAAGCAGTTCATAAACTATAGGGAGGAAAAAATAGCCACCTTACATTTATCACCTTGAAGCAGACAAATCCCATTCTCAGATATAGTGTTCATATTTGTCCTGGTTTTGGCCGAGATACAGGTTTTTGGGGTTTTGGGTTTGGGTTTTTTGGTTTTGTTTTTTTTTTTCTGGTAGTTCGTTAGTGGTATTAGTTGTTGATATGAAGTTGTAGTGCCTACACAAAGTCAAGGACTTTTCAGGTTCCACACTCTTCTCACAAAGTTGGGAGAGCACAGCCAGGAGAGCTGGTCCAGGCTGGCCAAAGGAATATTCCCTAACACAGAGCATCATGCTCCTGGTATAACTGGGGAGCTAGTTGGGAGGCATATTTGATACCCAGGAATAGACTGGGCATCTGGCTGGGGTTTTTTTCTTCATGTAATGAGCAACTGCATTTATGCATCGCCTGAGGGTTTTTGTTTGTTATTGTTGTTGTTGTTATTACTGTTATTGGTATAATTCCCTTTCTTTGCTATCCTATTAAACTGTCTTTATCTCAACCCATGAAGTTTTTTCCATTCTCTTCCCCTTGGGTGGACAGGGGTGAGTGAGTGGCTGCTTGGTGCTATTACCAGCTGGGGTTAAACTATGACATTTAAGAGCTGACCTTGAACTTGGTGCAGAAGAAACCTTCACCCATCGACCTCAGTTCCCTTTCCAGGCTGTGGGAATGAATGATTCCACTCTTTTCCTCAGTTCCATCTGTCAAACAGAAGAGATTATGAAAGAGAATAAATACATGAACACTCAAGTACGCAAAAGAGAATAGAAGATTAATTATCACAGGGGCAGCCATAGCTTCACCTGGCTCAAGCGGCAAAAGTCCTCAGATGAAACCCTGCGAGTCTGCTGACAGACTCTTGCCCATGTTAAATAGTTGCAGAGGGATTTCCAGGGACAGCCCAAGTTTGATTACCTGGCATATGTTCCGTTCTGCTAAATGGTGATACCCAGACCCTTCAGGCTTCAAGGTCCAAATATGTGTGCCTCATTACTGCAAAGAGGAACAAACACAAACACATGAAAGATTCATGCAGGAAACTGGAACAGCTGTGGGGTATCTTCCTTGGTATAAATGACATTTCTGGTAATTCCACTTGCAGCGTCTTTTATTTTTGATGTAAAGGATATACTGTCTGCCCAGAATCTGTTTTGACAGAGGGAGGTGCAATATCTCCATGTTTCCCTCAGGGGCACCACATTATTACCATACAGAAAACATACTTTTTTGTGTCAGCTCTGAAGCCATTTCCACTACAGTTAAGAAAGGCTTGGAGCAACAGAACTTAAGATAAAAAAAAAAAATATCTAGGAGAGGACAACCCCCCAAGTGCAAGGAGCAGGTAGTGTCTTGTATGATGAATTGCAGAACAAAGGGCTGGTGGTTAAATTCAAGACAGGTACAGGTCTGCCCACATCTGGTCAGATCCTCTGACGAAGTGCTCACTGGGCTCTGCACAACCCACTGTGTTACCATGTGGGATGAGTGAGTCTGAGGCATGGGGCAGGCATGCAGTGGCCTCATGCAGGCCCTGGCCGAGATCTTTGTGTGAATAAAAACTTATGAACCTAAACTCTTTATTTTTCTGACATCCTCTCTGCAGATTTACCCCATGTACTTCTAACAGAAATGGTGATATTTGCTGCACATGGATGAAACCTCAGAAAACAGTCCTCAGTGCCGCAGTTCCTACAAACTCTGTGTAACATAACAGCCTCCAGACTTCTGGTTTCACCTGCATCATGGTTCTCAGGGGTCCCAGCATGGGAGATGCTGGCTGCAGAATGAGGCCTTGCAAAGGCAGTAACATGGCTCCTGGTGTTTTTCAGAGTTCACGAAGGTGGTGTTTTCTACTGCAGCTGAACCAAATCTGTACCTGTAATTCATTTAGCTGTCCCCGAATGGCTGTCGATGAACAGGAAAGAAGAAAAGCCTGTAGGCAATTGAGATGGGCAGCAAAAAGAAAAGAATAATTCTAATAAGCATCTTCTGTTTGTAAACACATAACTCAGACCTGAAGCTCATCTCCAGGTCTTCCATAATTCAAAAAAATCCCCAGATTGGACACTTAGGGCTAAATGTCACACACTTACATATTTTTAGTGTACAAGATGAAGAACACTCTACAGAAAAAGGACTCTGGTTGAAAAACAGGGCATTTGAGAAAACAGAAATGCAATGGGAACATCAGAGGGTGCGCTCCTTAAAACTCCTGTAAAAGAAAGGAAATACTATCTACTTTCCATCCAATTTGTTTTAATTCAAACACTAAATAAAAAGCATTGGTTTATGGTTCAGGTAGCCTACTCATTCTTCCTTAAAGCAGCTGGTTTAGAGAACAGTTTTATAAAAAAGTCTGATCATTGCAACTTTGTGAACCCTTGCAGCTTTTGATTTATTAGTAATCTTGGCTGTGTAATAGGGAGTATATTCCATCTGTGTTTAATGACCTTAGGTGCCTGCTGTGATAAAAAGTACCACAAAAATTCAGCGCCACCCATTCACCCCTAATATTTGCAGAAATTGTCTTTGCCTAGGAAGGAAATGCTCTTTTATTTTGTTTTGTGCTTCTCTAACTTCTTCAGGAAATGAGGAGCACAGGCTTTCCTGGCAGCACCGATTAAACAAGCAGGTTTGTGGAAAATTACACAGCATCCTACATTTTAATCCAGTTGCATGAAGCCACAGTCCCGTGGTGATCCCCAGCATGGGTCTGCTGTTTTGTAAGAGCATAAAGTGGCAGAGCTGATCTGCTAGAGGCACTATATATGATAATTGCATACAGGTTAAGTGTTTTGCAAATTAGCAGTGCTTCATCATTCACTTTCTTCTTTCCACCCATTCAGGTTGTCATACAGAGCATGCTGAAGGTGACTTGTCTAATCTGCAGCAGCTGGAACATCCTGCCTTCCCCGCACAATAATTTTCTGTCACTTTCAAATGAAGCTTCTGGAGATGACTGTTGTTCTGTCAGAAGTGACACACGGCACCATGGATTTTGTCAGGGAGCAACTTAATTTCTGCTGATGTGTTTCTTATGAGTACAACATGAGTGACTCTCCCTTTGGCTCTGGATTCATGCAAAGGTTGAGGTCTGCTGAGTGCTACCTCTGTCCCATGTGACAGCAGTACAAATGTTCCTAAGAGGACACTGAATTGATATTGGCATTTAGGCATGAGACCTCACTGAAGTGCTACCTGCACCCTGTCATCCCTCAGGGCATGTCAGGTGCTCATCCTTCATACAGCTAAAACTCTCGGTGCCACCTCCGCTCCCAGAATTGAATGACCTTTGCTTCCTTTTATTTCTGCTGTCAAGGCAGGCAGAGCCCTGACCACAGAGGGCACCTCAGCACCAAGCTTGGGCTTAAAACTCAAAAGTCCCCAAGTGTTTCTCACTGTCTCCTGGTCCAGGACCTTGTCTGGCAGCCATGCTCTGAACAAGCTCAGCCTAGCAAGGGAGGAGGGGGACAGGAAAAATGTGTCACTCCTTTGCACAGACTGAACTGTCCTTTGAGGTGGAGCTAAGGGTGAGTTATCTTCTCAGCCAGCCATGGAGTGGGACTTTCACCTGCATCTCTAAGGAGAGCATCCAGCTACAAGGCCAGTGTGCTCCTGCAGAAACAGCTAAATGGATCAGTGTGGTCAGGGTTGCGCATCCATCCCAACAAGTACAACCGCTCTGCAGACACAGCCCCCTGTTTCCCAATGACTAGCCTTTTGGTGAATGTTTCTCACCCTTGGTACATCCCAGTATGCCAACTTTCTGGTAACTTCATTCATTATTTACCAAAGTGGCTATTTTCCTTTTTTTCTTCTTTCTTCCCACCTCAAATTGAAGTAGCAGTTTTCTCTATACATGTTCAAAAACGAATAAAGATATTCTGGAGTGAAGAATGTTGGGTGTCCTCTCAGGATGCCATTGCTAAACTGCAGGATAAAGGATCCTGATGAAGGTAGTGCTGCTTGTTGATATTGGGAAGACATCCATACCCCAGCTCTGAATCCTGGCTTCTGTGGTAGAAACATGGTCACCTGAGCACCAGGGATGTCCCAACATGAGCAGACATTAGGCTGGACAAGCAGAACTTACTGTTTACTTCAGCCTTATAATTCAGGTATAATCCCGAGAGTCTCTTCTTTTCCAGGAGGTAATTTAGTCTTTCTTCCCATGATTCTTATATCTGGATCTGATTTAATAATTTTACTTTTCCTAGCTTTTTTTTTTTTTTTTTAGAAAACAAAACCAAGTGGAAGTATTCTTCAGGAATACATGAAAAAAACTAGCTCTAATTCCTAAGATAGAAATCACTCAAGTGATAGAGTTCCACCAATCACAGGTGAAGGATCTTAATTTTAGTTTTAGCCCTGGTTATCTGGTTGCCACAACTAGAAATTTCAGAAGTCTTTGGCATTTCTACTTGGGGTCAAACTTTCAAAATCACCGTATGTACCGGGTTACTGGAAAGTGCAGACAATTTGCTTCCCCACAGATTAACCAGTCATAGAAGAGCTGTCAGAACAGTTGGTTCTTACAGCATTGCCTCTGTGATATTGAATACTTTGCACTTTCAGCTAATTGGTTGCCCCCCAAAGAAATGAGTCATGCAGTGGCTATGAAGGATCCTTCCTGCTGGCATACTCTTCTTACTGGCATCACAACTTTCCAGTTCTGTTGTGCCTGTCTCCCTCCTCATTGTTTGTCCATTGTCCCAGTTTCGGCTAGGCTAGAGTTAATTTTCTTTCTGTCAGTTGGTGTAATGCTTGGGAGTTATGATGAGAGCAGCACTGGTAACACCCCAATGTTTTGCAGTCAAGGACTTCTCAGTAGTTTATACTGCCCTGCTAACGAGAAGGAAGGGGCACCCAGGAAGCTGGGAGGGGACACGGCGGGGAAGGTGACCCAGAATGGCCAAAGAGAGATTCTCTTTGCCAATCGCATCATGCTCAGTATAAAGCAGGGCTGGTGGTGGGGAGAAGAGCACAGCTCCAGGACACGTGTTTTTGGGTGATGGTCCAGTTCTGGGATGGCTCTGAGCTGTGTGGCCTGAGTTGTGTGGTTTGGTGAGAAACTGCATCCTCTATCGCCAGTTTTGTATATTTTGCCCACCCACACCCCCCAACACCCAAATCCTCCCTACTCCTTAGAGTGAGCAGCTGTGTGATGCTCAGCTCTTGGGTGAGGAGAAACCATGACATCCTTGCAGAATCATGTGAAGACCAAGTCACAGTGAATGTGCACAGAGAAAATCAGGTTATGATTCAAAGCAACTGATAGGTACAAACCCAGGGACATGGACTTAATGAGCTCTTGATACTAGATGACTTCAGAAAAGAAGTTTTGCTTCTTTTCTGTTGTCTGGTAAGAATGATGCACCTGTAGTGATGTGGAAAAAGGTAATCCATTGGATTGAAACACAGAGACAAGCATTATGGGTCTATCTCTCCACTCCTTTCTTTCTTCCAGGGAACAACACTGATTTAGCAGAGGAAAGCCCATGCTAAGGACACTCCTTTCCACCAGGCTGACTTTTGGCCCACATGCAGCCCAGCACAGCCCCGCTGCACCTAAGATAGTGTAGATTAATTGAGTTTGGGTGCTACCACCCAGCAGACTGTACAAACCAGAGCCCTGGGCTGCTGGGGTTGCTGAAGAAGCGGCGCAGCACTGCCAGAGCTTGTGCCCAGCTGGCAGGTATAAAAGTGACACTGATGGCTGAACTGCAGTAGGTAAGATAACTGGCTAACTTCTTGCCCTGGGAGTGATCCCTTCTGATAGACTTGAGACACGGTGATAGAGTGATACAAAGACTATCGCTGTCTGTGCTGGATTCCTTCTGTCATTGAAGGCAGAGGGACTGTATTTTTTTTATCTGCACTGTCAGTGCAGCACCTTTAATTAGTAGAAAAATCGCTTTGGGATATAAAATGTGAGGGGGTGGGTGGGGTGGGTGGGAAAGCTATTCACTTCTACAGAAAAGGAAGTTGTTTTCTCTAAAAGGTTTAAATCAAAGTCACCTTCTCCCAGAAGAACCCCACATGCTTCGTTCCTGTTCCCTTCCTCTTTTTTTTTTTTTTTTCTGAAAAGGCAGATTTTTTTTAATCTATTCTTTTTAAGCTTCTTCAGAAAACACAATAATTTCTGCAGTGGTTCCAGCTGGTGTTTGGCAGCTCTCTGGTCTTTCCTTTTCCTGGCTTCAAGTCACCATTGCTTCCAAGTACCATAACTGTTTACTGGTTTTAGCATTTAGTCTTCTCCCTCCTGCCATGTGCATTGCCATGTATAGATATATGCATATAGATTGACAGCAGTAACTGTGACTCAAAAAGCTGGGTGCCTTTTGGGGTAACCAACTTCACCTCTGCCATAGTGTTGACTTATGGTTGCTACCTCCAGCACTATCAACAGGCTTCACTGACCAATCAGTAGTTTTCTTCTAGGTGAAACAAAATTTTGGCAATTGATCTATTGGTCGTTGTCCTGTACTCATGGGTGGTGTTAGGTGGAGTCAGCCTGCATTTGGGGCTGGCTTGCCTGGCTTTTGTCTGCCCATTACATTATGTATGATGTTAACTTGTGCTGTGACATGGTGTTTCACAGGTACCATACGCCGTGGCAGACTGGAGGAAGAAGACATGGATTTGGCAGGAATGGAGTTTAAAAACTGGCAATATGTTGTACTGAAACTATGTCATCCTTCCTCCAGGAGTGACTGACTGGACAGGTTACAGTATCTTCTTTTCTTAGCCTCCACTGGTTTCTTATATTGCTATGGACACTTAGCTTCTGCATGTGTGTGTCAGGGGAACTCCAGTCAGCCAATCTTCAGTTGTGAAGGCCTTGGACAAGAGTCCAATGTCTCTGTGTTGTGGTAAACAGACAGGAAGTATCTCAGGACTGTTGGAACATCCGAAGACCTAGCAGAAGAGTGTGGCTGGGCTCTTCTTGAAGAGCTCTAGTGACGTCAGTCGACAATGCCCATATATTTGCACGCTCCATTGTAGGTAGTAAGGGACTGG
>VXBZ01011548.1:9219-21488 GCA_013399135.1 Heliornis fulica | reverse complement strand
CTAATCATTCTATGATTCTATGATTCTATATTATTGTTAAGGTTGGAAGAGACCCTTAAGATCATCCAGTCCAACCATTAACCTCCCGCCACCAAGTCCACCACTAGACCATGTCCTCAAGCACTGCATCTACCTGTCTTTTAAATCCCTCCAAGGATGGGGACTCAACCACTTCCCTGGGCAACCTGCTCCAATGCTTGAGGACTCTTTCAGTAAAGAAGTTTTTCCTAATATCCAACCTAATATCCCTAATAATCTGGGCCCCAAATAATCTGTCTACTGCTCTTGTCCTTACCAATAACTCCAGTGGATGTGGTTGCTTTTAGTTGGTGTGGGAGAAACTACACAAGGAAATAAAACTTGCAAAGTAATTAAACTTCTTGGTCTTGTTGAGTAACAATCTGGAGATGTTGCCAGGCTGGGAATAGATGCGATTATCATTCCTACTCACTTAATAGCTGGAGGACATGGTTAATTATTAAACCTCTTGTTAATGTATTGAAATATTACTTGGTTTTCTTAATTTCCTTTCCCCTCTTTTCTTGCTGAAGGGCTCTCCCAGGACCTGATGGATTTCTGATACCTCTCTCCTGAGGGGCTGGAAGGAGCATGGTTAAACACCAACCGCTGCAGTACTACGAGCCGCAGCTATGTTTGTCCTGCCTGACCGGCATCTACGGCTGCCGCTGGAAACGGTACCAGCGGTCACATGATGATACCACCAAGGTAGGGAGCTGACAGTGTCATCTCCTCCCAATGACTTTGGGATGTGTGTGGGTCTTGGTTGAAAGAGCTGGGTTGTTGGTATTTTTTGTTGTTGTTGGCTTGGATTGACCATGGGAATCACTAGACCTCTGACTCGGAAGTCTGGGAGAAGTCCCTCACCGTGTGGTTGATGTAGCAGATGGACATGGGTAGCTGGTTGTGGCACTCAGACTGGTATGGTTTGGCCATATGCATCCATATTTTCCTTTTGGTACTGGGTGAGACTTCTGATTTTTCTCTTACTGGTGTGCTTGCAGGTTTGTTGGCTGAATATGTGTGAGCTGCATAGTCTCTAGCTCCAATGCATAGGAAGATAAATTGGTAGGTAGGAAAAAGGTGGTGAGAACTGGATGGGGATAAACAGAGGAGCTGTTAGAGGTGACTTCTCCTGGATAAATGAAGTTTTTAAGAGCCCTGGCAGAGGGAATCCAGGCAGCAGGTCTGGATTTTTACATTCTCTGTTGTTTGGGGGTATGAGGTAGGGGTCTCACGAGACCTGATGTATTTATAGGAAGACATGAAAAAAATTGTCAAAGCTGTCCTATGGCATCTTCTGGGTAATGGTTGTTAGTGCATTACTGTTCTGCATCCTTATATTATCTGGGGTTGTTTTTAGTGTGCTTACTGCTTAAAGAAATGAGAAAAAAACACAAAACAAAACTTAAATCTCATTTCTCCTGTCAGTGATCCCAGGGGATTCTTCTGATGCTTTTTGAGGGCTTAGTTTTGCTCTGTTGACAGTAAGATGCTCTGTTTTGTGTGTTTTTATTTAACTCTATAGCCAGGAATCTTCCTGGCTGTGGAGTGCTTTTCCTCTGGAAAAGAGGCTGTTAAGGAGAAAGCACTTCTAGGCTGTAGATCTTGTGCCAAAACCACTCCTGGTTCTGAATTACATCAATTGTTGGTGGTAGAGCTTTGGCTGGAGCTCTTGTGTGAATTGAAAAGTGATGGCTTGAGTTTACGCAGTGTAAAACAAATTTCCTCTTGCAAAGTCGAAATGCTTGTGCTGCTTTCCCTCTACTTCTTGTCTGCCCAGCTGAGCCTGAGTGACCACTTCTCAGCCAGCAGAGTTTCCTTTGAGCAAATACCTGGGCACATCCATTGTATAGTGTGTAGTTGGGGTTTTAAGACTTTGTCAGGAAAACAGTAGGACATAATGTCCTGGCATGTGTGTATGTACTAACTTAAATACTCAAAATGCTTTATTGCATATGCCATATAAACTAGAACACTTATGCTGCTTTGCCAAATAGCCACAGAAAAATTGTTGACTTTATTTTTTATCCTTCAGTGAAAACTGTTTCTGTTTGTGCTGATTTATTTGACAAAAAAATAGCAGCAGCAGCCTTCTAATAGGAATTTCAAGTGTTTTTCTAATGCTAGGAAGGAATTTATGTTTAAAGTACCTGTGCTGAGCTTAATGTCTGGTCTCTAAGTTGGCATGAAAGACTACATGAGGCCTCAACTTGAATGATGAAATGGAGAAAATGCTTGTAAGAGTCTAAAAATAGCTATATGCTATGCAATCCCAAGGTATGAAGAATCTGTTCCCATCTTGCTGTCAATAAGGAGCCTTTCAGGTGTTACTGCTGGCATAGGAGACTGTATTGGGAGGGAAAAAGAGGAAAGGATGGCTAATTTTCCTCTGGACAGGTCTATTTGCATGTGTTTGCTGCAGAGAATGGGTGTGAACTCTGTGATATGTATGAGAGGAGCAAGGAAGGTTTTCTTTTAGTTGCAAAATAGTACTTGGCCCCTTGAGTGAGCAGGTAACACCTATGGGTAGCAAACCAGTGGTAGGATCTCTAAACCTCTGTAGACTGGGTGGGAGGGTTCTGTGATATCACTCAAACTCAAGACGATTTGAACTGCAAGCTCCAATCCCTGCAGTTGAGTGAAGCTCTGAAGCAGACATGGACTGACCCTAAAATGGAAATTCTGTGTGAACACAAGGGAAAACTATTTCAGTGTGAGGGTGATGGAGCCCTGGAACAGGCTCTTCAGAGAGGTTGTGGAGTCTCCTCTGGAGCCATTCAAGACCAATCTGGACACATTCCTGTGTGGTTTAGTTGAGGTGATCCTGCTCAGGCAGGGACTTGGATTAGATGATATTTCAAGGGCCCTTCCAACTTCTGACATTCTGTGATTTGGGATATGTAGCAAAACTCACCCAGATCCCAGTGTTGGGTAGTTGGGATAGGAAGCCTTATATGTGCTAATTGTCTCCACATGACATATATCCAGCCACATTGCTTAGGTGTATGAAGGATTAACCAGGAAAAGAGGGTCCAGAGGAGGCCACAAAGATGCTAAAGGGGCTGGAGCACCTTTCCTACGAGGACAGGCTGAGAGAGTTGGGGCTGTTGAGCCTGGAGAAGAGGAGGCTCCGGGGAGACCTTCTAGCGCTCTGCCAGGACCTCAAGGGGGCCTCCAAGAAAGATGGGGAGAGGCTGTTCAGTAGGGCCTGTTGTGACAGGACAAGGGGTGATGGTTTCAAAATAGAGGGAGGGAGATTTAGATTGGATATTAGAAAAAAGTTCCTTGCTGTGAGAGTGGTGGAGCACTGGAACAGGTTGCCCAGAGAGGTGGTGGATGCCCCTGGATCCCTGGAGACGTTCAAGGCCAGGTTGGATGAGGCCCTGAGCAACGTGATCTAGTTGGGGGTGTTCCTGCTTCTTGCAGGGGGGTTGGACTAGATGACCCCTGGGAGTCCCTTCCAAGTCTAATCATTCTATGATGCTAAAATACCATACCTTAACCTAACTCTCTGCTTTAGAGAAAGGCAGTGACCTATTGATAACAATACCTATTGTGTTGCTCTGTAACCAACCCTGTAGTAATTAGGATACCAGAGCCCCCAGTAGAGGTAATTTTAGTATTATCATGAGCACAATCCCTATACAATGGGGTATGTCATACTTGAGAAGTCCTAAGTCTTTGCAAATATCTAGAGTGACCTAGGAAGGAAGGACTAGGGTATGTAGATTTTATGTTTATACTCTAATTATCAGAAAGCAAGACACATATGCAAAAAAGAAACTTCTCTTAGGATAGGCTACAACCTGGCTATCTTCTGCCTTTATAAAAGTTCAAACTTTTTAGAGTAGAAGGCCAGCACATAAATCAGAGTTACGACCCAGCCTTACATCCTTGAAATCTTCTGCTGTTGACTGTGGGTATTTGTTTTCCGAATTATACTGCAGCTCAACAGCCAGAGTTTTAATGAGTCCTCTCCTTTTTCTCTCGGAATATATGCAGATCAGGCTTTCTGCTACACTTTAAAAATTTACATGACAATGAGAATTTTTTAATTGTGAGCTGGAGTTCTAAGTTTTTCAGGAGACTGCTTGCTAGATTTGTAATTATCTCTCTGACCTTTTGAGAATGGAGGAGGGGTTGAAGGTGTTCAACCTGTACACCTGGTCTCCTTGTTAAATTTTGAAAGGCTGAAAATCCCTTTTTTCTATTGTGTGCCTTCAGCTTTAATGTCAGGATTTTTTCACATTTTTAAATTTTTAATTTTTTTTTTTAATGCAAGGCGTATAAAAGAAGAAACAGCCTTGCTGAGATTCAGACCATTATAATCTCTTTAGCTGCTGTGAGGAAGCGATTTCTGATTGAGCTGCAGCTTGTTCATCAGGTATTCAACCAAGGAAGTCATCTATGAAGTCATCTTAGGAAGACTTAGGAAGTCATCATCTTAACAGGGCTCTACCACCCTGAATGCAGAACCTGTGGGTAAATAAGTAGTTGCCCTATGTACTTTTGCAGGTCTGAAGTTCAGATGGGAATTTCCAAGGTAGCTCCCAGACACCACGACCCTGTTGATGGATTGACAGCAATTAAAACCACAGAGTGGTGCTGCTAATTGCAGTGTGTAAACACAATGCTCTGTGCACAGCTTGTGTGCTTCACCCAAAATGAACTGCTGATGGGTATTACAACACCAGAAGAGCTCTTGCTGCTGAGGTAAAGTCCAGCATCTTCTAAAATCCATCATGAGATGTGGCAGCATCGGTATCCACATGGGAGATGTTGATGATTTGCACTGTATAAACATGAAGTTAAACCTGTCTACTGCTTTTGTTCAGTTTTTAATTGTTTCCAAAACTGTTGTCTGTACACAGCAAATATTGCACCTGGGAAATCATCCTAGATAGGAGTGGGGACATATTTTCTGCAGAAGAGAGTTGCAATAGCAATTTTTTATCTAACAGAAGAAAAACACTTATTGGTTGTCTGTCTCTCTTTGCAGTTACTGTGTATATAAAAATCTTGATCTTCATTCCCTGACAAATAGGATAAAATACTGTAACCATTTGCAAAGGGCTTTGACTTCTCCACTTAGTGGCTGGCACAGCTGATACTGCAGTTCTCAACCACCAACCCTGCTGAGATTCAAGTTGGGGCAGACAAAATGTAACTGGGATCTTGCCTTATCTCACCAATTTCCCTTGGAAGTTTTCCATGTTGAGAAAACTGTCTCTTTATCCAGAAAGTGGCTAAGAATAGCCAAGGGTTGGTGCCTGGTCTGGTTATGTACAGTAGGAAGGACCAGCACTGAATCACAGGATGTATTAGGTTGGAAGGGACTTGTAAAGGTCATTTAGCCCACCCCCCACTGCAGTGAGCAGGGACATCTTCACTAGAGCAGGTTGCTCAGAGGCCCATCCAGCCTGACCTTGAATGTCTCCAGGGATGGGGCCTCCAACACCTCTCTGGGCCAACCAGGGCCAATGATCCACCACCCTCAGAGGGAAGGACCTCTATGGATAACCTGATCCAGTGTCTCACCACCCTCAGAGTGGGTCTTCACAAAAAGTAGTCACCTGGGAATGAACCTGAACCTGGCAGCTTTGGATCCCAGGGGACTGAATTGCAAGATCCTTCTGATTTTTCTACTCTTCAGTGTAACCTACATGTAAATGGTGTTCTCTTCATGAGGTCTTCTCATGAGCTGCTCTCATTTAGTGAAATAATGGTGTACTTCATGGTAGTTGTACAATCTATTCCCTTCCTTTGATTTCTCTTATAAACACCCCTGAGATGTAGTGAGTGAAAGAAATTATGCTGCTTTCCAAATGCTGTAGCCCCACCAGTGTTAACCTGACCATCTAATAAACCACTTTCTTGTTAAGATCCTTGGAAGATAGTGAAGCCAATGAGCTGCTTGGAGTTGGGATTCTTTGAAAGCCTTGGAGGTGGTTGAGACTGGTCAATGAAGCATGGCTTTGCAGGATTGGATTGTGGGTGTAACACTAATCCTTTATTGTCCTTTAAAGAACAACTTATTTAGAATCCAGCTTACAAGTCACTCTTATCTTTCAGTGTGGCTTTATAGAACTGGTGCATATATCAGTGTAGAGTTTTTAAAGCCCTTGCACTTGCCTATTTGCCTTGGAGCTGCATTTTTCCCTGTGCCTCCCAGAAACCTCATGTTGAAGATTTTGTTTTTGTGGTTTTTGTTGTTGTTGTTGTTTTTCTTTTTTTTCTTGTACTGCCCCTTTCTTTTCTCAGAGATCCCCATAGGTTGCTCATGGGAGCAGCACTGGAACCTGAGCCAAGAGCTGGAGATGCTGGTTGCTTTGCATCCACCAGCTTTCTGGGAAAGCTACAGCCCTTTCTTCCAGCCCTGCTGTTGTGTGGCATTTCCCCACTGCTGTATTTAGACTTTATTTCTAAGTGTCATCAAGCACCTTTCTTCCTTTTTTGTTGTTGACCCCTCCCTGAACATATATCCTTGTGTATTGTCTTCTGGTCCTTCCAGAATCTTTTCTGCCTCCATCCTTTTCTGGCAGTAAACCCTCTAATTGTAGCAGAGAGGTTTCCTTGTTGCTGTTGCTTTGTGGGCTTGCTGCTCCCATCAGTAAAGAGCTGTCAAGCCCTGAGCAATGCCTCATAGTGCATCAGCTGAACCCAGCAGCTGATGCTCCACAGCTCATGATGTGCAGGAACTGCTGTTAGACACTGATGGATCACAGTTTGAGGGTCTTTTGTACCCAATCAATAAAAGGGCAGCAGTAGCTGGATATTACAGGCTCCCTGGAAGCACCCTGGGCCAGGAGTCATTCACCAACTCCCCTGACAAACTGTCTTTTATACTTTTGCTGGGGAAAACACTGAGAAGTGTTATGAACACCTTCCTGGGGCTGCTCTGATTTAGTGCAATAAAACCTTTAATAGGGCTTGGCAGAATGCCTCAGCCTTCCTGACCCCAGGCCTCTGCAGCAGATGGGTGTGCTGGAGTGGGAGGGAACTGAGAATTTCCCAAACCAACCGGTTCTTACTCTCCAGGTACCCTCCCTTCCCTCTCTAGTATAATGTTCCAGTGTTCATATAAGGAATTACAAATGTTCAGGGCAAAATACCAAAACTTGTCATCAAAACAGCCTATGTTTAGTGTGGGAAGTGCCATAATGAAGAACTGGGACAGGCTGCCCAGAGGGGTTGTGGAGTCTCCTTCTCTGGAGACATTCAAGACCAACCTGGATGTGTTCCTGTGTGATTTAATCAAGGTGATCCTGCTCAGGCAGGGGGTGGGACTGGATGGTCTTTTGAGGTCCCAAAACATTCTGTGATCCTGTGATTCTCTACCAGCTTGTTGGTGGGTTGTTTGGGGTTTTGTTTGTTGTATTTTAACTGGGTAAACTGAGGCATAGTACTTAAGCTGTTGTGAGAGGGCATGTGGTGCCTACTGCTGAGTTTTGAGGTTCCACCACTGAGTTTTGAAGGCACTGGCTGTTGCCTGCTGGTTTAGGGGTAAGGGACTAGGGATAGTCTCTTGTGTGGCACTGTGGCTGATGCCACCAGGAATCACAGTGAACTTGGTGGGTCACAGTTAAGTTCTCTGCAGCTTTAACTTGTCTGCCTGCAGATTCAGGGTCTGGGTAATATTATAAGTGGCCCCTGAACAGGGTTGGCCTTTTTATAGGTGATTGATTAGCTCATGTAGAATTGGCTTACAAAGCTTCTAATACTGTGTCACTACTACTTTATTCAGAAACTTTGAGGCCTTCCATGCCTGAGCTCACTGTGATAAATGGCCAGACCAGTCCCCCTCTGATACACAAAGGTGCCTTGTGACTCTCCCAATGTTATGGCCCTCCAGGGTTTCATTCAGTTTGTGGCATTTCCTTGTTATAGCTGCCAGATGTGCTCCCTCCAACTGTTGGGTTTTTTTTTTTTGTTTCCCTTATGCTTTGTACTAATTATCTTGGTGAAAAATTACATTGCTAGGGTCTGTCATCCCTCCTGTTTGCTCTTGGACCTTTCCAGGCACGGCAGATGCTGCTTCTCCTGTGCTCCTTGAAGCCACTGTATGCATGGTCTTGCTTTAAAGTGTAATTGAGGGAGGTGAGCTCAGTATTAAGGAATGGCACTAGGCTGTTTGCATAAAGAAACCCACTTAAGATGCACCACAAAGTCACAAAGTGGCTGGTGAAGTTCCAAAGCCATGGAATATCAAACTAACAGAAGATTATAGGAATGGACCTTTAACACCCTTGGCTTTCATCCTGGGTTGCAATAAAAACCAGCCTTGAATTAACATCTTAAAATAGGGCTGAATAAGTAGTGTATCTGTAACCTCTGTAGGTGGGTAGAGCTGAGGACTGATGTCCAAGTGCTCTCTGTGTAGGAAAAAGATGCTTTTTTGAGGAGGGGATGGGGGCAGGCAGATGGCAACATCACCTTAACATTAGGGAAGGATACATGGATAAAAGGGACCCTCAAACCATCTAAAGAACCCCAGACAAGCCAGGACAGAACTGGACTTGTCCTATTTCTGATATTCAAGAAATCTCCATGTTTCTCTTGTCTTTACTCCATCTGCTCAGGCTTTTGCTGCTGGCTCTTATAATTTTCTTTTTTTTTTTTCCCTTTATCTTTGATTTTCAGACAGAAGTTCAGGCTGCCTGTGCTTTCCAGAAAATCCATTACATGTTAACAGGGGGGGTTAGCCAAGATTTTACTGGAAATTATTTGGAAAGCAATGACTTCAAATTTGTCATGCTCAGCTTGGGGAAGAAAAGAGCAGATATGGTTGATGCCTGAAGCTCTTGAAGATAAGCATTGCTGAAAGAGGAAGGTTAAATGCTCAGATAGTTGGCTGAGGACACTGATTTCTGACATTCCTGGAGTGAGCTTCTTGAGAAATAGATGGGGCTGGAATCTGAAGGCTTCCAAGGGTGGCTGCTGGAAGAGATATGGGGAAGCTGCCACCCATTGCATTATGCCTTGTGCTGGGAAAGCTGATCAGGGACGTGGAAGTTTTGGGTATTATCAATACAGCAAAAGAAAATGACCTTGGGTACTCTGCTTTAGCTTGAGATATTCACACTGATAATTTTCCTTGAGATTTCTCTCTCTGACTTCCTCCTTGGATGTTTATGAACATGCCAGTGTTTCCATGACAATCATAAAGATGTTGGTGCTTGGAGAAGAGTCTTGATGTGTTTACTGGCACCTGAGATAATGCAGTGCAAGACTCCACACACTTGTTGCTTTTGTTTTAAAATCTGGATAATACAAGGTGCTCTCCTGCTCTGTTGACTGGTTACAAATGTGTTTGTGGCAGAATGTACTTCAACTGATTCAACCTTCCACCCCATCCTACCACCCAACAAGTGGTTGCACAGAGAAACTAAAGCTCAGTGGGGAAGAAAGCTGCCCCCAATTTCTGCTCACGATGCTGCTGCTGTGTTAGAGGGTGATGACACTGGTATCACGGAATCCCAGACTGGTTTGGGTGTGAAGGGACCTCAGAGCCCATCTAGTCCCACATGCCACCAGCACAGGCTGCCCTGAGCCCCATCCAACCTGGCCTTGAACCCTGCCAGGGATCCAGGGGCAGCCACAGCTTCTCTGGGCCCCCTGTGCCAGGGTCTCCCCACCCTCCCCAGGAAGGATTTGTGCCCCCCAGCTCCTCTCCCTCTGCCCTCCTGCAGCTGAAGGCCATTGCCCTGGGCCTGGCCCTCCCTGCCCTGGCCACCAGCCCCTCTCCACCTCTCCTTGATCCTCTCAATGGACTGGAAGGGGCTGGGAGCTCTCCCCAGAAGCAGCTTTTCTTCTCCAGGCTGAACCAGCCCAGCTCTCCCAGCCTGGCTCCAGAGCAGAGCTGCTCCAGTCCTCCCATCATCTCCATGGCCTCCTTGGGATTTGCTTTAATAGCTCCACATCCTTCTTGTCCTGGGGACCCCTGAGCTGGATGCAGCACTGCAGGGGGTTCTCCACAGGGAGATATAGCATGTAATTGTTTCATTGTGGTTTAGGTAGCATTATGGCATACACCAACTGCTGCAGGGGTATAAAAATGTGCTTTTATGGGTGTATTGTGGTCATTGAAAAGAGATGGGGTCTGCTGGGACACGTGCACGAGCAGTAGAGAAATACAGAAATACCCAGAGACACACACATCTCCCTGTGCTTTCTGCAAGCAGCTTAATTTAAACTTCACTGGTGCTTGTTTAGCAGGGGAAAAAATAAAAATGGAGAGCTGGTGTAATGGAGATTAGAAACCAAATGGCCCCTTATGATTTAACTTTGTGCTGATGCCCTGGTTGGCACGTGGTGTAAGAGGTGAAGACAGTGGGTTTGCCACGGCCTGTGGGGCATCTGAAAGCATTCTCTAGAAATCAGCAGCAGCATTTGAGGAGCTGTGCTGCCACTGGTCTTTTGGAGACTGTGTTTTAGCATCACCCATCTCCCAATGCTCTGATTAGATAAGGGCAAGGGTCTGAGCTGTGTGAGGAATGGGGGTGGGGGATGCCCAATACTTGTAATGCCTCCCCCTGCTTTTAAAGTGTCTATTGCTGTGCTTGTCACTGCAAGCCTGTATAAATGAGATATCAAACCCTTCCTAATGAATTAGGTGTTTGCTGCTTCAAATTTATTCCCTTAGTGGAATGTGAATGATTCAAGATGGTCCATCTGGTTAAAAACATCACGTGGCCTGGAACTGAGGCTTGTGATGGCTTTTTTGGTTTTTTTTCTGGGTCCTTTTGTGTAAAGACAAATGAGGAACTGTGATCCATCAACATAATGGATTGCTGTGTCTGTGATACATGTATTAATTCACTTTATAGTTGAAATACTTGTGTAATTCCTGCCTGGCAAGAGCTGTTAAATGACCCAGAGATGATCTAAGCCTTGTTGCCATGATATATCTGTGTGACTATAGGAGATGGGACTTGTCTGGGGATTAGGACCAAAGACCCAGCAAAGATCACTGTTCACAGAAATTGCTTGCTTTGCTGAAAACCACTACTAGAGGATGGGTGAATTTACCTTTTTCCATGCTGTTTTAAATGGCTAATGTTCATGACTATAGACCTGAGGACACAGGAGGGTTTTGATGGAAAGTGGCACTTTATTTAATGTTTGTTCTGCAGTTGGGCTCTAAGGCATTGGGTGCTGCATGTTAGACATGACCAGTGATTCAGAGCTGAATCCTCATGAATGGGTGGGTTGGATTATGTGAGAGCAATGGGCTAAATACAGGAAGATCCAATTGTTGGGTTAAATGTTGTCTTTTAAAAATATTTTTGAAGTGATTTCCCCCAATACTTGGAATTAAAAAAAAATTGCCCTATTTTCAGGGCTTTGTATATCACCTGAACCTTCTTTAAATTCATCTTTGAGCCTTTTATTCTACATGGAGGCTGTGAGATGACATGAGGTATGTGTTTGTGCAGGGAAGGGGTATCTGATGCTGATAGCTGCATGTGGACATCTCACCCTGCCTGGTCTCAGCTCCTGCTGCAGGTTTTGAACTCCCACAGGTTTGCATCCTTGCAGTGGTACTGCTTTGCAGGAATTGAACTGTGTTTGCAGTCTTGGTCCCTCATGAGATGTCTTTCTCTTGGCCCTGGGAGTCAGGGATGTGTAGATCTTTTCATGTGTTTGGGGTTGCAATTTGTTCTCCTGGGAGCATGGGCACAATTCAGGTGTCATCTGGCCTGGTGATGTTTGGATTCAGCTGCTGAAATACATTCAAAGCTTCATCAGTGATGCTAATTCCCTTCTACAGTGGGAAAGTGAAAAATCAGGATTTCTCCCAATTTTTC
Source organism: Heliornis fulica (assembly GCA_013399135.1). NCBI lineage: Eukaryota > Metazoa > Chordata > Aves > Gruiformes > Heliornithidae > Heliornis > Heliornis fulica. The sequence goes on along the minus strand of VXBZ01011548.1, from coordinate 9,660 downwards.
TCAAAGCCTTCTGCCAAAGAAGATCTGGTCTAAAGTATGACTGCAGCTAGACCTCAAAGCTGAACTGAATTTATATAGGGCATTGTGCTGTCATAATGTGGATTTTTCTCTCCTCTATCTCATTGTTTTTTAGATAGATAGAATGATTAGGGTTAGAAGTGACTCCCAGAGGTCATCTAGTCCAAACCCCCTGCAAGAAGCAGGGACACCCCCAACTAGATCACGTTGCTCAGGGCCTCATCCAAATTGGCCTTGAACGTCTCCAGGGATCCAGGGGCATCCACCACCTCCCTGGGCAACCTGTTCCAGTGCTCCACCACTCTCACAGCAAAGAACTTTTTTCTAATATCCAATCTAAATCTCCCTCCCTCTAGTTTAAACCCATCGCCCCTTGTCCTGTCACAACAGGCCCTACTGAACAGCCTCTCCCCATCTTTCTTG
>VXBZ01011547.1:46655-82803 GCA_013399135.1 Heliornis fulica | reverse complement strand
CCTGGTCAGTCTCCTGCAAAGGGCCCTGCAGAAGGTTGTTAAGGCCATTTTCACCGCACAAATACAAAAAGCCTCAGCTGATCTGAGAGATTGGTAGAACCAGATCATTCTGTATCAATCCATTCCCATCTAAGACAAACTGAAAGCATGAAGAAACTAACAATGACAAGCTCAGCAGTCTCATGAGTAGCTTTAGAATTTAATAGCATGGATGTTTGATTTAGTAAGGCCATACTAACACTGCTTCTTATAGTAATACTAATATTGATAGCATTGCCACGTTTGTTGCAGCATGTTACACGTGTGTTAGAAGAAACTGTAAAGCAAGTCTGGATTGCTCAAAATAAAAAAGGGGGGATTTGTGGAGGATTTTAACAGGTAACAGACATGAGAGCAATCCAGCATTTGCTGAGATGGCTGTTAGGGCCATAAACAAGATGGTTGTTTATCAAGCTAGAAGAAAAGGAGAATGTAAAGAACGTGGAAAAAGATAATGAAGCACCAATCAGCAAACAGGTCTCGCCACATTACTTAACCTATGAGAAGAGACTGTTAGTGGGTGTGCTTTGTGTACTGGGAAAAAGGAACATATAAATATTGGGTTTGGAGTGAAATAAAGTTGGCATTAATTGATCACATTGATATGAAGTGATGACCTGGTATTCCTCCGCAACATATTATTACTATTCTTTTTTTTTTTTTGTGAGAAAGTTTTTAACCAAAAGAAAACCCTATAAATTATAAATACATTAACCAGGATATAATTGAATATAAGAATACTACAGTAATATCAAGTACTGTAAACAGAACTAGTATTTTACTATTCTGTAATGCAGTCATGGCATAGCTTAAGACAACGTATGAATATTTGGCATACATATATGACTTGCATGACCACCAAAGGGCAGAGGTCTTGCAGCTGCATGTAAGAAGCATTCAAGCAACAAAAGTTGTCATAAGGACAACATAAGCAGAATAAAAAATTTCAAATAGACAAGGCATTCTGTGTGCGTCCTGCATCCAGATACCTAAGAAATGTCATAGACCCATAGAATCATAGAATGGTTTGAATATGAGGAGACCATTAAATGTCATCTAGTCCAACCACCCTGCAGTGATCAGGGACATCTTCAACTTGATCAAGTTACTCAGAGCCCAGTCCAACCTGACCTTTACCTTTACTTTTTTCAGGGATGGAGCATTTACCACAAATCTGGCAAACTCTTATAGTGTTTTCATCACCANCACCTACAGCAGGTTGCACAGGATTATGTCCAGGTGAGTTTTTAATATCTCCAAAGAAAGTAACTCCACAGCCTCTCTAGGAAACCTGTTCCAGTGCTATATCACCCTCTGAGTAAAGACATTTTTCCTTATAAGGAAGTGTTTGGTGACAGCTAATATGTCTTCACTAAGGGCAAATCATGCCTTACAAATTTGGTATACTACTATGACAGTGTTATAACATTGGAAGACACAGAAAGGGCAACTAATGTCCTCTACCTGGACTTCTGCAAAGCATTTGACACTGTCCTGAACTGCATCCTGGTCTCTAAATTTAAGAAGATATGAATTTGATGGATGGACCACTTCCTTCATGGGCAAAGAATTAGCTGGATGATCAAAGTCTAAAAGTTGCAGTCAATAGCTAAATGTCCACATTAAAGCCAATGATAAGCGCTGTTCATTATGGGTTGATACTTTAATTGTACTGTTTAACACCTTTTTCAAAGACATGGACAGTGGGATTTAGTGCACACTTAGCAAGTCAATCTCAAAACACTATGCAGGGTGGCTTACATGCTGGCACTTGTATGCCATCCAGAGGGACCATGACAGGCTTGAGAAGTGGGCCTATGTGAACCACATGAAGTACAACAAGGTTGTGAAGATGGTTTGGTACAATCCCAAGCACAATGACAGACTGAGTGGAAAATGGTCTGAGTACAGCCCTGAGGAAAACGACTTTCAGATGTTGACTGCTAAAAAGCTGAGCATGAACCAGTAACATGTGATTGTAACTCATAAAAACAACCTTATTCTGGGCTGGATCAGAAGCAGCATGACCAGGAGGTCAAGCAGGTGATTCTGCCCCTCTGCTTGGGTGAGACCCCACCTGGAATACTGTGTTATTGAGCTCTTGGAGTAAGTCCAGTGAAAAGCCACAAAGATGATCAGGTTGCTGGAGTGCCTCTCCTATGAAGACAGGCAAGAGAGTTGGTCTTGTTCAGCCTGGAGAAGGCTCCGTCTGGGGAGATTTACTGTAGTCTTTGAGTACCAGAAGGGGGCCTACAGGAAAGATGGAGAAGGACTTTTTACAAGGACATTTACTAATAGGACAAGAGGTAACAGCCTTAAGATGAAGTAGGATAGAGTTAGATTGAAGGAAGAAATTCTTTACTGTGAAGGTGGTGAGGCAGTGGCACAGGTTGCTCAGAGAGGGTGTGGCTGCCCCATCGTTGGCAGTGTTCAAGGCCAGGTTAGCTGGGGCTTTGGGTAACGTGTTCTAGTGAAGGATGTCCCTGCCCATTACAGGGTTTGGAACCAGATGATCTTTGATATCCCTTAAAACCCAAACCATTCTGTGGTTCTTTGGTTCTATGAACTAGCAAGGGGTTTGTGAAAATGAACCATGAAGTACATTCTCTCATTCAGACAAGGATGTTTTGTGGTCAAACTTACATTTATATCCACAAGGACTTTGTTTAACAACAGCAGAATTTCTCCTCCTTTGTTACACACAGTTATTTACATCCACGAAGCAGAGTTTATAAATGTTACCTTTTTTTTTTTTTTAATAAACATTCTATGATTCTATAATTCTGGGTTACAAGTGCAAATTGTCCAGCTTTTTACCCATCAGTACCCCAAAATCTTCCTCCATAGGGCTTCTCTCTTTCACTTCATCTCCTAGCCTGTATTGATAGCAGGTATTGCCCAACCCAGGTGCAGGACCTTGTTGAACCTCATGAGGTTCATATGGACCTACTTTTCAAGCAAAAGAAAAAATGGTGATTCAGTGTCAAGAACAAGTAAGATGTTTTCACTGATCCTTTGTGAGGGGCATTGCATAGAAGGTATGAGTAAAGGGGAGTAAAGGGAGGATAGGGTCACTTCAGTTCTGATTTCTATCCCCAATGAGCTTCATAGGCTGCTCTCCTGTGCCTTGGTGACTAACAGTATTCAAAGACTGTAGGTATTGAAGATAAATAAACAGCTTTAGCTCCATAAAATTGTATGCTCAGAGCTTATTTAAAACATAAACACTAAAGACAAAGTTTTTAAAATACAATGATTAATATTTTGTAAGAACTAGCCAATAGCATAATGTTAATGAATAAATTTAGTAAACATAATTAATTTTTTATGTTTGAAACCTCATCACGGTTGTGTCTGGATTCTTGACACATATTTATGCATAAAATCATACAATTACAACAATACTTAGTACTTCACAAAGCCAAATCTACATTATGTGTCAGCACTACAATTTGTGCTGTTCACCAGATCTTACAACTTTGTAATAATATAAGGGGAGGGACAGACAAGAAAGTTATCATGAATTTTATTCTGATAAATTTGTGAATGCTTTGAGGTAACGAAGCATTGCTAAAAATTAAAATGTGAAAAAATCCTTGGGAACAGAAAGACAGAGAGCATATTTGAAGTTTCTACTTTACTTTCCCATGCAAAAAACATTTGTGTGTAATTTGAAACACTTGCACTTTTAGTCTAAATTTAGATTTAATAATTACTGTTTAAATTGCTCTACTAGAGTTTTTTAAAAGTCTGATTTTGGTTTTCTTCAGGTATACAACATCAAAGAAGAAAGTACCTAGTAATTATGACTACTTACTCTAGTACTCTTTTCTTTATATTGCAAGAGCAATTAAATGTTCCATATACTTTGTTAAGATTTATTTAAATGATACATTTTTTTCAGGATGCCATCCACGATCCCTGAAAACATTATTCATAAAGCATTGACAAAAAAGTAGTTCTGTTTAACACAAAGCCAAGTATATTGTAAAATCATTTGAGAGTTTTGCCTCAGAATGGCATATCCTTTCTTTACTGAAATACTGAGTATCAAATTAAATTCAGCTTTATATCAAAGGTAGAAAATAAACATACCTTGTCAGGATTTTACAGGATAAATACATATCATTGCATGAGTGCAGCAGATGGTGTAACTGAACAAATTACTCTTGGCAGCTATTGGTGATCACTGTTTCACTGTAGTTTACCACTCCCACAATAAAGCCAACTGAGAAATCCTTTGAGCATTCCTAATCCTTTGCAACATCAGCTAATTATGTGTTACAGTAGTCCTGGAGAGTCTTTTGACTTTTGACTATCTTATACTTATTTCCCAAGTTATGATGTGATTTTGTTCTCATTCTTTCAGTACATGCTAGCAGTTGCAGAATGACACAATTCTTTCAAAAACTTCCCTCCTTTTTCCAGGTTATTACTGAAACAACAAAGATAATTGCATAATATGTACTAGTTGCATTTACAGTAGCTGCAAGAGAAGGTATTACTAATAGAATTTGTATTATTATATAGATTGTGAGTTTCAAGTGTAAATAAAGTGGTATCTTGTTCTGCATTTTTTAAATGTTATTAGCACTTAATTCTCTCCTCTGCTAGACATGATTTTAGGAAGACTGTTTTAAATGACTCTTTTGCAGACTGTAAGAAAAATGGATTATAGCTTTAGGTTCAGCATCTGGAAAATATTCTTTATTATACATCAAAGATCAGGGAGCAGATCTTTGCTATAGGGTAAATGTTCATATCATCACTAATTTCACTTTCAGATTCCCATGACTGGATTTCTATTTCAAATTTAAACGTAAAGACATCTTTTTAGTTATGGAGAAAAAAGAAAGAAAGAAGAAAAAGAAAATAAAATGGATGTATTTTAGCCTTTAATATGAAGGAATATTATTCAACATTTCCAAGCCTCTAACACAAATTTGCTTTTTGAATGATAATAGAATGTGTAAATTGAAAAAGATAAAAATTCCGTAAAGGTGACAAATTTAATAAATTAAAAGTTAGGATGAACCAGTATCATTTTAGATGTTTTTTATGTTTTTTCCTTGCAATTCTGTAGCTGATCATGCAATAAATTGGCTTTCTATACCTTCCTTCTTCAGGCCAGATAAGACTTTTTATGTGTTCATTTCTCCACATTTAGCAGTTATGTTGAAACCAAAATTCTGAATATCTGTTTTCAAGATCAGTATCTTGAGGTAGAAAATGTTTACAGAATGAGACAAACTTTCAATTTTGCTTTTTGTCTGCACTCTTCAGCACGAAATCCCTACCTGTCTGTTGTATATTCAGATATTGTTCTTTGTAGAGAATCTAATATATTACTGAAGATCTGAAGATTACAGTCCTTACCCTCAAAAACTTATGGCCATAATATTGTGATTTTTTCACAATTGGCAGACATTATTATCCCTGTTTTTCAAATGAGATGAAAAAAAAATAAAGATGTATTGCTAGAATTATGTATCAGTTTAAAACGTTGTTTTTATGAATTTGTGAAGCCTATGCCAATGAAACAAAGATATGCTTTCTGAACTGGCATGCCACAAAACAAAATGATCATTTACTAGTTAATAAATTACAATAGTGGTCTCTTATACATACTGAATCATAACTTAAAGTAAAATACTATTCTCAGCAGCAGCCATTCAAATTCAGAGTGGCTCCAAGTTTGTGGTTTAAGTATTTTATGGAAACAGTTTGCATTTATTTGCAGACTGGAGTAAGGATTTCAGAATGCACCCTAGAGCTTTATTAAATTTGCTTAGTGGAATATTATCCCAGAGCTCTTTTATTAAAGAGCACACATTGCAGTATTTTAAGAAAGAGCTGAAGCAATAACAGTAACCAGAAGTCTTCAATTTTTATTAAAAAAAAACAAAACAAAAAGACTCAACATTCAAAATTAACGTAAGAAATTATTTTCCTACTGAGATTACTTCTTGAAAACACTTTGTAAATTCAGCATTTATCTTTGTTTTGGGGTTGTTTGTTTTTCTGTCTCCTTTCTCTAGTACTGATAATGGATTCAGACTAAGTCTGAATTCTTTTCACTCTATACAGGTAGCTACATTAGTTCTGTATCATTGAAATGTTTACAGTTCATGTTGGTTTTGGCTGGGATAGAGTTAATTTTATTCTTAGTAGCTAATATGGGGTTATGCTTTGATTGGTGTTGAAAACAGTGTTGACAACACACTGATGCTTTTGGTTTTTGCTGAGCAGTGCTTACACAAAGGCTTTTTCTGCCTCTCACGCTGCTCCACCAATGGGATGGCTGAGGGTGCACAAGAAGTTAGGAGGGGACACTGGCAAGACATCTGACCCAAACTGACCACAGGAATATTCTGTTCCACATGATGTCATGCACAGTTTATACAGGGCTTGAGGAAGAGGAAGGATGAGGAGGTGCAACATTAGGCGTGAAGGTATTTGTTTTCCCAAGTAATTGTTACCGATGATGGAGCCCTGCTTTCCTGGAGATGGCTGAACACCTGCCTGCCCATGGGCAGTGGAGAATAAATTCCTCATTTTGCTTTGTTTACATGCATGTCTTTTGCTTTACCTGCCTTACCTTTTAACTGTCTTTAACTCAACCCACAATTTTTCTCACTGTTACTCTTTTGATTCTCTCCCCAATCCTTCTAGGGGTACTGTCAGTGAGCAGCTTCATGGTGTTTACTTGCCACCTGGAGTTAAAACACAGCTGACTTTATGCCTGTCCAACTTTGTTTTGCTGTTTCTCTTGACAATAACTATTTTTGCTTAGTTGTATAAAGCACTGAAAGTAATATAATAGGTAGAGATGCTGAATGGTATTAGGTATCTTGGGCTGCTTTATGTATATCTAGTTTCCAAAGAAGGAATCCTTTCTAAAAATTGACAGATTATCTCTTCACAAAAAAAAAAAAACAAAGCACAAAACACACACACACACACTCCACCCAATAGAAAATAAACAAATAAAAAAAGACCAAAAACATATTGAATTAAAATTAATCTGATTGTCAATGCAGTGGATTTAAACAGGATTAAAATTATTTATATATTGTTTGAAGTTCAGCTGTATAATTTAATCTTACATACACCTGAATTATAAAAATAACAAAGATGTCTCAAGAACTCATAATGCCTTTCCCTTCAGGCATTCTTCAGGAACACGAAATGTTATGAAAATTTCTACTTCCAGACAGAATTATGTGAATAGAAAAGTCTAAGGCTACTTTATTTCCGACTCTCTGCTATTACTTACATGTATGTATCTTAAGAATTTTCTTTTTCTTCCTCAAAATTAAATCAAGAGTCTGCTCTCAGATAGCAAGAAATGATGGATAGTGTTAGTGAGTATTACTTGAGAGTCTCAGTTCCCAAACTTCTGCATTACGGTCAGCTGGGTTTGTTATTAGTTCTGTAAATTGGGTATTGTATTCATCTCCAAGAAATAATTCAGTTTTTATTCTCCATAGAATCTTTTGACCTATAGGCCACTTTGCTTATTCTGGATTTATAAAAATAGCTGCTAGTGGCAAGAAGAGTGACAGTATTGTAGATGTAACTTTTTGCTCGTTTCTACAAAAACCCCTGCATATAGTCAGGCTCACTGTCACTCCCAATCTATTCTTATATTAATCTTCCAACTGTCATTACGACACTTGTTGAGCATCACTGCTACACTCTCACAGCCACTATGGGCCAAATATCCCCTTTCCTTACACAACAGGCTTCCTATTGAGTTTAGTGACAGTCATACTCATGTAAGGAATAGAGACTAGTTCACTGTCTCTTGTAGTGAACAGTGACATTGAAAAAAGTTTAGGGTTTTTTTGTCATTTTTTTTCATCAATTAAAAGGTAACTGGGTTTAGATTTCCCTTTTTCTCAATTCCAGAAGTGGTGGTATGATCCATAAATTTTTAAAATGACCTAGTATGTATTTCTATAGTAATATACATGTTGCAATGAAAGCTGTTATAGAAGTATTCTCGAATATATCTATTCCAGTAGTACAAAGGAAGTGGAGATGAAGATACCCTTTTCAGAAGACTTAGCATGTTTCTACAATGAAACATGACACATTTTATAAAAAAAAAAAGACACATAATGTATAGGAATTAAATTAAGACTGAAGACTTTCTCTTGGGAACTTCAGACAGCAGATAACAGAACAGTCTTTAAAGTATCCTACTCTCAGAACTAGAATAAGAGAAAGTAATTATGCAATCCTAGATAACTGCTTAACAGTCCAATTATTCTGCTGTAGTCACTGTAAATTAAAAGGAATAGAAAAGCAGATCCGATACTATTATTGCCAATAAATAAAAAAAAAAATCAACTCCCTGGGAAATGATAATAAGTGAAGATTAAATTCTGGAGAAAAAATCCATATATATATNTATATAATTCTTTGCAAAGACTATAAATTATTGAATGAGTTTTTCATTCTAAACTAATATAAATTTGTAAGATAAAATATTGACAAGTGTTTTCCATAGTACTGTGGATTGTATTTTTTACGCATTTTCAGACTACCTAAGCTAAGGTGTGAGACATCTTAAGCTCCTCAAAGAAAGTCCAGAAAACTTCAAAAAGCTTTGAATCCTCAGACTAATTACTCAAAGGTTAATTGTCTTGAACCAATAGGACCAACTCTGGAACTGGAATTCCGCAGGCTTAGATCATGTATACTTGTATACTAAAAATTCTTGTTCAGACATCCAAAGAAGATCAACTCGATAAAACATTTTTTTAAAATAAACTGGAGAGGCTTTTTTTTTTTTTTTCTGGGAATAGTTTTCCCTGTTGAGAAACATATTCGAAATACTGTTTTCTTAGTTTTTCTCTTTGACTCTCATTGATTTGCTTGCAGGCCACCCTTTTTCATTATAATGTGATAATACTGGTTGTCCTAATTTGTCTCTTCTAAATTTATTCACTATAGCTTGTGAGACACAGCACTTTCAAAAAGTATTTTAAGATTTGGCACCAAGCAAAGCACTTTATAGAGGAATCTATTTTCCTGCATTGTCTTTTCATGGATCCTTAGGCATATAAGTTCTTAAATTTTTACATTATTTAGGCATCCAATATCAGATAGGATGAATAGAGATGGGCCCGTGTATTCATTTCCATTATCTTTCTTGTCCTGTATTATGTATCTATTTCAATTGTTTAGCTGGAAACTCCAAAATAAATGATAAATCTTAAGAGTTATTTTCTTCTATATTTTTACCTTTTTGGTTTTCTTTTTTTTCTTTCTATTTCACAGAAATGTGGAGTTGGAAGGGACCTCGAAAGATCACCTAGTCCAACCCCCCTGCCTGAGCAGGATCACCTAGATTAAATCACACAGGAAGGTGTACAGATGGATCTTGAATGTCTTCAGAGAAGGAGACATTGAATGTCTTGGTCTTGAATGTCTCCAACAAGGGTTTGTTTGATCCAGCATTAAAAATTACTTTGTTTGAAAGGTTCTCAAAGAAAACTGTTTTCTGGACTTTGTCAGCTATCTTTTGGACTTTCTTCAAATATTTTTTTTCCTGAAATATATGTATAGAACTGATACTGAGAAATACGGTGATTTTTTTTTTCATCAAAATAGAGCTGTTTAATAAATGTCACATACCATTAAATATTTTTGAGGGAGTGAAAGAATACTTCCTTAATTTTTTTACATTGCTTTTATTACTTAAGTTGAATATATCCTTGACTAGAATACTGACTAAAATCAACACTCCCATTAGGTTGTCTACACAGACAGCTTGAAATATGGTCGATTCCTAGTAGTGAAATCACACTTCAAATGATTCTCTCCATGTTGTCTGGCAGAGGACTCTGATCTAGTATAGAACCACACTGGTTTAGACCTAGAAAACTAGGAGATATTTTTCTATTTAGTTTTATTTCCTTATAAGCAAAGATCATGAAAAACAGCAAAAACTGATGAGTTAATTTCTGACACACATTTCTATTAAGGGGTAGCAAAATAAATAGCAAAACATAATTATTTTCTTACTCTAAACATTTAAAATGATATTAAAGTTTTTTTTAATTGAATGTTGTTTGTTAGAAAGAGGGTTTTTTGTTTTTGGGTTTTTTTTTATGTTCTCATTATAAGGAAAATGTGTAAGGCAAGGAAATTTCCCTTTACTTCAATCTATTAAAAATATGAAATTTTTTGTTTCCCCATTATATTTGGCTAATTTCTTCTGCCTTTATTTCTACTTAACTGTCTCCTTTATGCCTTGAGATTATAATTTAAAGCTCTTCAACCTATTTTTTACAAGTTTACTGTCTGGATAGACCTAGGCTTTCATACAAGGGTTCAAGGCTTTATGTCATAAAGAAAAGAGAACCAGTGCTATCAAGCACTTTTATCTGGTTTCTATCTGAAATAAGCTCAGCTCTGAAACACTTGAGAAACATCTGGAATCACCTTTTGTGTAGGCTCTTTTGCTTAGGCTGTTAAAACCTTAATATAGGAAAGATTTATATATATCTCAGGCTTGGGTCAAATCCTCAAAGGCATAAAATAAAAGGGAAATGCTAAGCCCATGATGGCCTGACATCCACACAGTCATGCCATCTGTGGTGGTCACAGTCTGACCACCACAGTCCCTGGTAAGCAGGAGGTCAAGCAAGACAGCTCCTTTGCAGGCTCCATCACCAGCTGTGTCAGGACGTGATCTTCCATGCACTGGAACACACTAGGAACCTCCTAGATAATTTCCTCTCTGATGTGTAATATTGCCAGAAGACCTTGTAAATTGAAGTCCCCCAAGAGAACAGGTAGCAATCGTGAGACTTCTGACAGACCCTTGTAGGGTCATCTGACTCTTCATCCTTGTTGAGTGGAATGTAGCAGACTCCCAACAGAATATATGCTTTATTGTCCTCAATAAAAAATAAAAAAAAAACCAAACAAAAAACCTCCAAAAAACCTTATTACCTTATGTTTTAATGTTTTGAGAATTTAAAATCATATACTAATATTAAAAATAAAGTATTTATTATCCCTCTTGAAAAAAGTGAAAATGGCACAAGCTTGTTGATTTGTAAGATCAAAACTTATTGCTTTTGTAAATCAACAACACTGTGTATACAAGACCAGATGATTTTGTTCAAGGTTATTTCTTAGAGTTACTACTTTAACAACAGGAGTTGGAAGACAGAGAAAAATAAACATGTAAGCCTAGGTGTATCTGACCTTCCAGTATTATCCACCTTAAGTCCTGTCAATCATTGATCCATGAAGTTGACTGAGAATTTAATCATTTATAAAGTATACAACTCTCTGCTACGTTCTTCCTTTTGGTCATAAGATACAGATTGACTCATTTTGATCCACATAAAATAAAAAAAAGTGCTGAGCCTCAGGCATCTCTGATATGAGTTGCAAAGTTGCACATTTTATTTTAGCAATGAATGAGCAGAGCTCATGGTTACAGAGTTCATATGAAATATCTGAAGAGGATATTGACACATACTCTCTTCTTTGTTAAGTAATGGTAGTTACACACTAAGAAAATGAATCCTAGTATTAATCTGGAGGATCAAAGTCACAACTATGACACTAACCACAATAGCCTGTGCGCTATTATTTCAGCTAATCGTTGCAACAGTTTATCTCTGAGTGGCAAAGACATAGATGGAATTATTACTCTCTTGGTTGCATCATCCATCATTTTCTGTATTGATATGATATGGTATTCTTCTGATAAAAAAAAAAAAAAATTCTACCATGTTTGTGATCAGATTAAATAGATTTAATCCAGGTATGGAGGTAACAGAAAACATTAAAAATAAATAAGAACAAGGAAACAAGAATTCTGTGTGCAAGAATCAGAACTATTCTGCTTAAATCTGTCCACCTAGAAAGGCATATCATGAATTACTGACACTGCAAGTCAGTCAAGGAAATTGTTCTGTTTACTGAAAGAACTTGTACCATATTCCACACAAATGATCAAGTGAAACAGGACCAGATTTAATAATTGCTACCAAACTAATCTTCAGAATTTATATCCAACAGGTGACCTTTCTGAGAAAAGTATGTGGATGGAAACTAGAGCTTCCTGAGGGATTAGTACAGTAACAACTTAACCTTCAGTTCCTCCTCCACTAATTTACTTCAATTCTGGCTGAATTATTTTTTTTTTTAAATAGGGATATTTAATTCTTGAGATTGTAAAATTCTGCAACAGGTCATTAATTCTGTATGTATTTTCCTATTAATACTTATTGTTGGGGCCCTGGCCATGTGCAAGGGACCCTGGCCTTGCTGCAGAGCCGGAAGGCTGCCTAGGAACAAAGAAAGAGACTACAAGGGGAGTGACCGAGAAGCTTGAAATTCGCGGGATTTATGCGTTAACCAATCAGGACCGAGTATTTGTTGCGTAATCGGAAAACTATAACCAATGATAAGTTCACCCTTGCCGGATGTTGCCGGACACTGGGACCAAAGGGGATATAAAGATGTGTGGGAGGAGGAATAAACTGATTGAATTTGCACCACGTTGATGTGTACTTTCATCCCGGTTCGCGCCGTAATCACGGGCTTTGGCAACTTACTCTCTAAATTTCTTTTCTGGGGTTTGACAACTTTCTTCTGTCAACTGAAAGCAGATGTAAGACATAATAAGAACTCAGATATGCTGAATAACTTGCTAAAAAGTGTTGTGGTTTATTTTGATTGCATTGAAGTGTNAATAGTAATATGCTATATTTAAAAATATATATATTTTAATTTTTTTTTTTATTATCCACTAAATTAAAATTTAAGACAATTTCAGTGGACTATAATGGTATGGAAGATGAATGTAGTAGTGGAAGTATTAAAGGATTAAAGGCCAGAGGTATGTTGATCAAGAACATCCTGCATTAATTGAGTTCTTTGTTTTTTTTTAATCACTACACTTCAATTGTATTCTGGCGCTGTAAGTTTTGTTAATGTTCTGAAAGTATTTCACAACATTCAAATTCATGGAAAAATATGTATCTATTTAAACTATCTATTTGAAATGGAAGTAATAGTCGGAATCTCTAGTATTTTATGGGTGGTAGGAATTAGGCTTACCTTCTCAAACAATGAAGTAAAATTTAATTTACAACGTTTCTTATGTGCATATAGAATGATACAGTAAAATTCTGAGTTCATGTTTTAAATTTACTACATATAAGATAAAGTTTAAAAGATTTTTTTTCTTTTCCAAATGGACAAAATCAAGAAATTATTCATAAATTGTATGTTAAATGGAGGCTTCTGCTCAAGAACATGCAACTTGTTTCTCCCTAGAAAATATTTGTCTATATTAATCACAAAGATTTAGATCCAGATTCTCCCCTGGAATAGGCTCACCAACCTGAAATCNTTCTTACTACAAAGTATAAAATACTCATCAGGTAGTGTATAAGAGTAATGAGGTTCTTTGTGCAAATCTGTTGCTCACTGATTTAAATGAGGTTATTAAGAAAATCTAATCAGAATTTCATACTTTCAACATTAAAAGTCAAATAGTAATATGCTATATTTAAAAATATATATATTTTAATTTTTTTTTTTATTATCCACTAAATTAAAATTTAAGACAATTTCAGTGGACTATAATGGTATGGAAGATGAATGTAGTAGTGGAAGTATTAAAGGATTAAAGGCCAGAGGTATGTTGATCAAGAACATCCTGCATTAATTGAGTTCTTTGTTTTTTTTTAATCACTACACTTCAATTGTATTCTGGCGCTGTAAGTTTTGTTAATGTTCTGAAAGTATTTCACAACATTCAAATTCATGGAAAAATATGTATCTATTTAAACTATCTATTTGAAATGGAAGTAATAGTCGGAATCTCTAGTATTTTATGGGTGGTAGGAATTAGGCTTACCTTCTCAAACAATGAAGTAAAATTTAATTTACAACGTTTCTTATGTGCATATAGAATGATACAGTAAAATTCTGAGTTCATGTTTTAAATTTACTACATATAAGATAAAGTTTAAAAGATTTTTTTTCTTTTCCAAATGGACAAAATCAAGAAATTATACATAAATTGTATGTTAAATGGAGGCTTCTGCTCAAGAACATGCAACTTGTTTCTCCCTAGAAAATATTTGTCTATATTAATCACAAAGATTTAGATCCAGATTCTCCCCTGGAATAGGCTCACCAACCTGAAATCAACAAAGCCAGTGTACAGCTAAGACAGCTGTGCTAGTGACAGCAAAGACTATGAGAACAAAGGAGATTGGTATACAACAGCTGCTGCATAAGCACTGTCAATGGAAGAGATATAATGGTCCATATATAGAACTATCAAAGTAAATGATGGAGTGACAACTTCAAGGGGAGACATGCATATGAAAGGTTGTCTAAAGAAAAGCTCTAAGGGATAAATGATCATTTTGAATGCTGGGATGTGTAAAAAAATAAGCATTCAGGAATATGAGTACAAGGGAACCCATGGTACAATGGTACCGAGATAAAGAGCTTTAGAAGACACAAAGTTAAAATGGGATTGAGACCAGGAATGTCTAGTTTCTGGGTAGACTGCTGTTTTCCACTTTTTATTCAGATTCTAATTATTTTTGGTAAGAGATTATGCATTTGCAAAGTGTCCTGCTCAATACCATCTCAGTCTTGTCAGTGTGCTACTTGACTTCCACTAATTGTACTATTTATTACAGTTCAGTTAGCTCACAGCTGAGAACATAAAAAAATCCTCCAGTGATGGGCGTACTGAGCAGTGCCCCATGCTTCCTTTACTGCCTAAATCAGACATTAATAGAGAAACACTGTTACGGACATGTGCTGACACCATTGATTAGGCTTTTCACTACACTAGAAAGTAAACAGAAACATTAATTTTAGTTTTAAACTCCATTAGGAATTTGAGAGTAAAACAAAATCAGTGCTTGCAGAATATAACTGGTGCTTTCTTAATGGAGCAGCAGTCATTTATTTTGTGGTATCTAAGGGAAACTTCCAAGACAGATATTAAAAGAACTGTAAAAAAATGAGAACACTTTACCAACAAATTGCCTATGTAATCCACAGATACTTATTTTTTATTTCCTATGTAGAATGGGAAAGTAAAAAATAATACCATAGTTTAATCAGTCATTGTAAGGTATCACTGACAGGTATTGTTAAGTCACATTTTGGTGATTTTTATACACAGAAATAACATTGATAGGGCGAAATTTAGGAAATGTGGCCAAAACCTTGACTCTGTTAAAATTATGACAATTTTGTTATTTAACAAAAACAGGACAAGTTTCTACATTTTATGGTATTCGCATATGCTTGTAAAATGCATTGTTCCACATCTCCAGCAAAAATAAATCTAAGCAAAACTGAGCTGACATACATGAAATCAAAGAAAATTGAAGGAAATACAGAATTCTGATGTGGCTTATGTAGCAGGGACTTTTTCAGAATTGAATATCTAAGTTTTAAGATTTCTGCAGCATCAGAAGTTCTGTGGAGGTAGATATTGATACAATTCTATTGTTTGTCTTTCAGGTGCTGATAGCAATCTTGCACACTCTAGTGTGTCAAAAGAGTTTTGCAAGACTTTTTTATCTAATGTCATTATAACAATATTCCTTGATCTTTCAGTATGTTGGGGGTTTTTTTCTTACATAGTGTTTTCAATACATTGTAATTAATTATATATTTATTTTAAAAAATTATTACAAGACAAGCTGCAATTGGAACAAGCTTATCTATTTCCATTTTTGGGGGCATTTTTATTTACAGTGCCTTTGATTCCTCTTTTCACTTTCTGTTTATATAAAAAAATTCCTTATGATCCTTTTCATTATACGTGGATCGCTGTTCTGGTTCCAGCTAGGACAGTTAATCTTCACAAGGAGCCAGCAGAGGTGAGCTCAGCTGGCCAGCGGTGTTTTCCATATCATGTGATGTCATGCCCTTCATACAAGTGAGGCTAGCTGAGAAAGGCAGCTCCAGGAAGGTCTGACTGTGGCCTGAGTGACTGATTGGTCATTGGGTTGATAAAGTGCCTTGTTATCACCATTCATGTATTTGGCCACAAGTTCTGATGTTATTTCCCTCTCCCCATGCCGTGTCAGTAAACCACACAGTTTGTTTTTGTCTGCACATTCTCCTCCTCACCCTGCCGAGGGAAGGGTGAGTGAATGGAAAGTGGTGATGTCTGGGGCTAAACCATGACAATCACCTTCCAGAAAACTGTTTTCCTCTCTTCCTCTAAATCTTCTAAACTACTCTCCTTTTCCCTGCTCCTCCCATGTTGTAGAAATTAAACAAAGTAAATCTAATCACATAGAATCGCTGACATCTTTGCACACTATATATCCCAATCCTATACTATCCTATCTGAAAACCTCATCTGTACAGATTCACAGAATCACAGAAGAGACTGGAGCTGGAAGAGACCTCGAAAGATCACTAAGTCCAACCCCCCTGACCGAGCAGGATCATCTAGAATAGATCACACGGGAACATGTCCAGATTGGTCTTGAGTGTTTCCAAAGAAGGAGACTCCACAACCTCTCTGGGCAGCCTGTTCCAGTGATCCGTCACCCTCACAGTGAAAAAGTTCCTCCTTAAATTAAGATGGAACTTTCTGTGTTCCAGTTTGGAACCATTTCCCCTTGTTCTATCACTGGCCATCACTGTGAAAAGCCTGGATCCATCCTCTGACACTGGCCCTTAACATATTTAGAAATATTAATGAGGTCACCCCTCAGTCTAAACCCCTCAGTTGAGGGAGCTGAGTCTTCTCCAAACTGAAGACTCAGCTCCCTCAACCCATCCTCATAAGGAAGATGTTCCACTCCCTTCATCATCTTGGTGGCCCTGCGCTGGACTCTCTCAAGGAGTTGTATGTCCTTCTGGAACTGAAGGGCCCAGATCTGGACGCAATACTCCAGGTGATACATAAGCCATTCTGACTATAGTTCAAAAATGGATTAATTTATTCAATATAAGTTGATTAGATAACAAAAGACAAAGGGTCTTTCACAGATGTAAATCAAAAGATGATGTGGCAATGATGGCAATAATGAAGTTTGTGGTATAATGAATGTGTTTATGGAGTAACAGTGTGCAACAATGACAATTTGGCAGGGAATGAGACTGTAGACAATTTGATATGCAATTATTTATATTGAATTATTTTTCA
This sequence comes from Heliornis fulica, assembly GCA_013399135.1. Lineage (NCBI taxonomy): Eukaryota > Metazoa > Chordata > Aves > Gruiformes > Heliornithidae > Heliornis > Heliornis fulica. The sequence goes on along the minus strand of VXBZ01011547.1, from coordinate 65,582 downwards.
TTTAAAATACTTCTCATGTTAGTCTTGTCTTCCAGATTTTGGTTCTCCTTTAAAGGGTAGGACTGAGAGAGCAGAGATGGAGTGCTTGAAAGGGTGTTTGTAATTGACTTCTGCCATTTTTGCCTTTGTGGTTGTTCAGTAACACCTCTTTTCTCTTTTTTTTTTTTTTTTTCAAGGGGTGATTGAAAATAACAAAAAACTGCACAGAGGAGAATGTATAGGATACTGAAATTATGATCTGATAATTGTTATGTCTGCCAGTTAGTTACTGTGGCAGCTGTGGAGATGTGAATGTGGGTAACCTTTTGGCCAGATGTGAATAGCATGATCCCATAACTACCGTACTCATTCTTCCCTCCTTTATTTATATCCCCTTGTAAGTTTTGTCACACCAAATGTGCTTTGTATATTTTTCTCGGGAAGTATGTACTTAGAAGTATTTACTGCATTTGGGGTGTTTGACAATATGATCTAACATACTAGGAGTAGATGTCATGAGTTATAGGGAGGGACAGGGTACTGAGTTTGTTCAGAGAGAAGCCGAGACACGAAGATTGATGTCTACAACTTTATCATGAGGGGGAGTAAAGACGGAGGTGCTTCTCTTCTCTCTGATGTCAGGTGATAGGATGTGGCAGAATGGGTTAAAAGTGCATCAGGGAAGTTCAGATTCAATATTAGGAAAAATCTCTTAACTGAGAGAATAGTCAAGGACTGTACAAAGTTCCTCAGGGAAGTGTTAATGGATCCAGGGCTGTCAGCATTCAAGAACTGTTTGGACAGTGCTCTTAAATATATAGTTTAACTTTTAGGTTGTTCTAGGTGAAGTATGAAGTTGGACTCTATTACCCTTGTGGATCCCTTCCAACTCAGGATTTTCTATGATTCTATGATAGCTGTAGAGAAACCTGAACAACAATCTTGAACCTGAAAAATTACTGACTTATGAAACTAGGTAACTTAAGAGAACTTTCCTCCACATCCTCTTGAAGTAAATGTTTATGATCAAGTATCACCTGATTACCATTCAGAAGAACTCTGATGGTTCGAAAACACTGTGATGACACAGCAGATGAAAAGTAAAACATTAGAATTCCAGTTACATCCCTCTACCTGAGAGTTGTCTAGTACCTACATGTTAAGAAACATAATTTTTACACCAAAGTTAACTATACTTTCTTAAAAAACAGTTTAGTTTATTGCTGTATCATACTCAAGATACAATACAAATCATCTCTTTTTTTACAGAAAATGTCCTAATGAGGTACTGATTGCTTATTATATAAAATAACAGATTATCCCATAATAATGAGTATGAAAAAGATTGAACTAGCATGGAAGATTCAAGAAAAAATGTGGGCACTCTAAGATACCTTGAAAATCTTTGTGAACTTCATCTGTTACATGCATAGAACTCATGTAATGATTCAGTTAGTTGTGAAGATATCAGTTATTCTATTCACATTTTGGCATCAAGAAAAGGTTCTTCACTGAGAGGATGGTGGTCACTGGAACAGGCTCTGCAGGGAAAAAAGGTCGTGTGTCTCAGAATTTGAGGGCTGTCTGGATAACGTTCTTAGTTGTATGGTTTAATCCCAGGTGGTCCTTTGACGAGCAGGAAGCTGTATTCAATGATCCTTATGGGTCTCTTCAAACCTGACATAGTCTAGGATTCTACTGTCCTATGATTTCCAGACTAAAGAAAAAAACAGAATGCTTTTTCTTTCTATTTAAAAAATCAGGTGCTTTTTTTTTTCTTGCATTATCTTCAAATATTTGAATGAGAATGAATATTACTTTTCCTCTAATCCAACAGTAGCTCTTTGTTAAATTGCTTTTCTTAAAATTACCTTATTTGTACAGCCTCCATGACAACAAATTACCTAAAGGTCTATATTCTCTACTTTGCTGAATCTGATAAAAGAGGTATTTTAGGTTTTGGGGTTAGTCTTGGGAGCTTGAGTTAGGGTGGGGTTTTTATTTGGTTGGATTTTCTTTTCAGTACACAGGTATACTGTTTAATGATAGTTTAAATCTCAAGGGGAAAATCACAGAATCACAGAATTACTTCAGTATTGAAATATTTTCTGGAACATGATCATGGTGAACAATTTGCCTGTGTATATAAAGAGCATTAGCTCTTTATGCTAGATTATTAACTTTGTAAAGGAAAAAAGAAATCAGAATTATTTCTTTAAATGAGTGATTAAATGTATAATGTTTATATTTAAGATTTAATGCATAGCATAAAAGAACTAAAGCAATACCTCAAGGAACTCCTTTTCTCTATGATGGCAGTAGGAAAGAATAGTTTCCATTTCACATATTATATTTAGAAAATTGAAACAATTTTCAGCAAACATTATCTTATAGGTCATGTACCGCTACAGCTGATTTAAAAGCAGCTGAAGATTGCACTCTTTTAACTTATGAAAGAGATTTAATAGTTCTTATGACTTAATTCCCATTTCATGAAAACTGAATTAGTCAGGAGGAGAGTCAAACCCATTACTGTGCTAGCCTATGTGATGTGTTGACATGTGCTCATGGGAATTGTTTGTTAAGACATCAGCAAAGTAGGTTAGGCTAATTTTCCACTTTCTTTTGCAACTCATGCAGTTTTTGTCTCATAATAATTATCACTGTTTCTTAAAAAAAAACCAACAAACACCAAAACAACCCAAAATGCTCATGAAGCTAGACTCAAAGGTTGGTCATACACAGGAATCATTCTCTTGATACTGAGTAACAATTGAGAGGTGATATAGTCTGGAAGATCCTTCACCGTGAAGACAAGAAGTCAGTTTCTACTTTGCTGTCATAAAAGCAGCCAATTGAACAGTGCAGAAGGGTTATAGTTAAAATTGCAGACTAGGAAAAAAGCTTTGCATTAGCTTTTTGCTTAGCTATCATACAGTCATGATGGCATTTCATGAAGGTAAGTGGAAAGAATGTTTTAGATAATCAATTTCAGAGACGATGTACAAAGTTACTAGCTATGTTGACCCATAGAAAATCTATCTTTGAGCAAAAGACAAAAAAAAAATTGAACAGGTTGGATGTGAGAATCTAGAAAAGATCCAAAGCCTGAGCTCATATCAGGTTATAGACTTATGATAATGCTTGAAAAATGTCTGATTAAAAAATAAACAGATTTTAGGGTAAAATCTGGTTAGAAAAAGAAAAGAAAATCAGCAACAACAATTTTACAATAAAATTAATTTCAAAATTAAACACATGGAAGAGACCAGGTAATTGAAATGAAAGAAAGGCTACTGAATTCTTTGCTTACTGTTGTACTTCATTGTTTCTTAGAGAATCTTTGTACTTCAGTGATTTTCATATTTTTAGGGGTTGGTTTGTTTGGTTTTATTTTTGAGAGGGGTACATAAAGGACATGTCACTAAATGAAATGTCTTTGTTACCCTCTGTATCTACCTATAATATGCACTTATAACACCAGGATAGATCAGTGGAGTGCTATTCTTATAAATAAAAGGAAGACTGAGTGAAACTTGTAGCCTTACTGTTGTCAGGACCCATAACCAGATCCATTCCTCCTAATGTTGGTCTTCTCTGTTCTTTTACTGGGTTGTATTCACTCCTTCTAGGAATCCATATAGCATATTCCAAAAGCTATTTTTTTTAACCACACCCATCACTCAGGAGTGGAATGTATGCCTAATACCATCACTGGAGGGTTTCCAGGAGTTGGAGGTGGTCTTCAGGGGTCTCCAGGCCCCTCTGTCTTCCAGACATGGACGTATGCGCTGGGGTTAGGTTAAATTAAATCAGATCCACATTCAGGTCCATAGGAAGGCAGGAAGCATCTTGTCTTGAAGTCTGACTGTCTTTGATGACAGGGGTGTACTTCAAAACAAAAGTTCTTTACAAAACAAAACTTCTGTTTTGAGGTACATCTGTTGCTATTGCTGAAGACAGTGGTGATAGTTGATGGTGTAGTGTTCCAGCAATATTAAGACAAACAACAAACACAGTCTTGTAATCATAGAATCATAGAATCATAGAATCATGGAATTGTTAAGATTGGAAAAGACCCTTAAGATCATCCAGTCCAACCATTAACCTACCGCCACCAAGTCTACCCTTAGACCATGTCCTCAAGCACCTCATCTACCTTTTAAACACCTCAAGAGATGGGGACTCAACCACCTCCCTGGGTAGATCGTTCCAATGCTTGATGACTCTGTGATGCTGTGGGAGACGGTGTCAAAGGCCTTGCTGAAGTCTGAGTAGACAACATCCACAGACTTCCCCTCATCCACTAATGGGTCACCTTGTCATAGAAGGAGACCAGGTTAGTGAAGCAGGACCTGCCCTTCATAAACCCATGCTGGCTAATCTTTAAACGTAGTTCCCTACAACTGTGTAACAGTAAATTTTTAATAAACTCTCAAAGATTAAAAAATATGACTCAAAAAATTATGAAAGGTTAACAGAAATAATAATGAGTGAATGAGTGTGCATAACAGGAAATCTTGAGATACAAGTTTATTTTACTGAATGTATTCAGTCTATAGCATCCAAGAAAGTAAAGTGTTTGACTTGGTCCTCAAATCAAACACTACAGATGTTTTACATAATATGACAACACAAAATATTGTATTCATCATCAGATTTACTACTGGAGTAAAATATATGCTAGTTACTTTTGTAAAGTAAAGCTTATAAAATATTTAAACTACATTTTCTGTGGATTAATACTGATTTGATATTCATACAAAATGAAGTTTCGCTGGGCTGGAAATAATGAAATAATTGAAAAGTGTGGTTAGTTCATTTGATTCAGGTGGGAAGAGATTACATAATCAGTCTCATCTGGCTGTCAGAAAGAGTTCACAGATAAAGGATAGAGGTGAGAAACAGACTAACAAATATATTTGGTTTCCCCGAAGAGATCGCAGCTGGGGTATGACAAGAGAATAGAAAGGACAGGGATTTTAAAGTCTCATGTTTAATTTTCAAAATTTGAGAAGCTTTCTGGGGATTTTCTCCTCCATAAATGGCTGCTTCTGATGTTTTAAGGGTTATGTGTTTTAGTGAACAGAAAAGTATAGGTGGCCACTCTGTGTCTCCTATAATGGCCATAAAGGCTGTGTTTTTTATATCATAGTAAATGTACATCTGTGAATTTTACAGGAATAAAAGGTGGATATTTTTGAGGGGGTGAGGAGGTGCTGGTGTGGCTTTTTACTGATATTTGAATTAACCTTGACTGGCTGCTGGATGCCCACCAAGCCACACTCTCGCTCCTTGTCCTCAACAGGACTCAGGGAGAAAATAAAAAGAAAAACTCTCAGGTCAGCTTAGTGTATGAAAGCAAAGTCTACACACAGAAGCAAAGCAAAAAAAGAAAGAATTCTCTACTTCATAGTATTAGGTGATGTCCATCCACTTCATGGCATGTGAGGCCTCAGTACATGTAACAGCTTCTTCAGAAGATAAATACCTTAATGAAATACCCTGTGCCCCCATCCTTTTCTTTCAGCTTTTTTTTTATGAACATGATATCATATGTCCCTTTGGTCAGGTTGTGTCCTCTCTCCTGGTTATGGCTTCTCCCAGGTTTTTGGCCTCCTGTAGCCTACTAGCTGGTGCACATGGATGTGTGAGCATGGATGTGGCACGATCACTGTTCGGCAATTGCAATGACACTGGTGTGTTATCAGTACTGTTCTACCTATAAAGACAAAGTGCAGCACTATGTAGCTGCTGTGGGCAGAGTTAATCAGATTAAACAACTGAGTAGATGTGTGTTTGTGAATTCATTTTTAATGTGACAGATACATCTTACCAAAAGGCAATTTAATGTACTGGGAATGTCCTAGTTCAGCAAGAGACACCGGTTATCACTGTGTGGGGGTGATTAAGGCTGTGTATTCTACACCCTCTATTCATTCCTCAAGAATAATGGACCATTTGCAACAGTTGTCCAGGAAGTCGTTAGCACCTTCACACTCAGCCTGAGGGGGCGTGGGTGCTAATGGGCCATCAATGGTCCAACCATACCCCATGACTCACAGTTAATTACCCATTGTGTGAGTCCCCGCCCTGGGGGAGGGACTGGGTGCTCCCTGAGGATATACAAACAGGGCTCAGAAGACCTTAAGACTCTCTTCATTGGATCTGGAGGAGCAGCGGAACCTCGACAGGAGGAAGCCATCGCTCTCGACCGGACTACAACCATCGCTTCTGGCCGGGCCATAGCCGTCATCTGCAGCAACGGACTCTTCACTTCTTTTTGCTTTGGACTTGGGAGAGCCACGTGGATCTCAGCACCGGGGCTAACAAACCCCTTTGGGCTTGTGCCCTGGGACACTGGGTTTACTGCTGGGTTTTGGTGAGTTGAAAGCAGGTTGTTCTCTTTGTGTCAGTGTTTGTATGGTAATATCTTTCATTAAATTGTAACTCTGACTTATAATCTCTCTTGTGGTGTGTCCATTTCTCCTGCCGGTTTACCTCTAAACCAGCACAGGGAAGAAAAATAAATACATGGAAGGAGGACTAAGCAAGCACAGGGCTTCTGAAAACAGTACAATAATTTCAGTGATCAAGGGGCTAAGAAGCATTAGCCTTTCTACAGAAGAAATTTCAATTCAAACTTTGTTACTTTCTTTGCACTAAAAGAAATCTAAATCAGTCTTAGAGAATGCATATCCGAGAGCAGAGATATAATTTTTCTCCCATATTTAAAGAATTGTTTTCTTTTATTATGTGTTCCTAAAATGTTTAATGTTTTTGTTTTAATCAGATATAAATTATTACGAAATCCTCTGTTGCATATCACAGACAGAAAAAGACTCTCACAATGAATTCCATATACATATGCTTCCATTGAAAAGGAAAAAACCCACGCTACCAAAAACCCAAGCCCACTTTCTTTACATTCAAATTTGAACTTTTCAATTATAAAAGCAATCACCTGAGGTACTTGTTAATGACTGTCAATTGAAAGAGAATATTTATTCCAAAGTATGGAGATATTCTAAAACTATTAACAAAAAGAAAACCATAAAGATCACTAATTTCTTTAATTTCTTTTCTCACTTCTCGGGTGGGGGGACGGAGGTGGAAATAATAGTAATAATAATCCCTCTTGTGGTCATGGCTGTATATCTCATCATTATGCCACACACTGAAAACTTCATTTTGTCTGTATTGTAGATGATATGGAACAAGAAAGTGGTGCCCAGGAAATGAAATGTGAGAAAAGAGGGAATATCAGAATATTGAAAGAACATTGCAAAAGAACCAGCAGAGCAGCAGTATGCTGTAGATGCCTGAAAGAAAAAGTCATTCTAGAGCCCTTTCAGAATTATGTATGGACTCTAGGATACAATGTTGCATGTTGGTGCAAACAATCTGGCTGAAATAGATAGTTTCACCCCAGTCCACAGTCTTTAGTATTGTCTGCTAGCACTTAAAATTAGCCTGGTCCATTAACGACATTTATCAAAAAACAGTAGCAAGGTAGAAAACAGAGATAGAGAAATATTATTTCAATGTTTCATATCTATGTGAGATATTGCAGGTTTGAATATTCATGTAAAGGCATCAGCTCCCTCACAGTGATAGTAAGTCTCAATGTACCCAGCCTTTGGAAAGCATAAGAAAAATTACAAAAATGTATAATTTTATTTATATGATAATGATCATTAGTTAATTGGTAAAATCTCTATTGGGATAAAAAACATAATGTAAAAAGCTAATTTAATAGCCTATTCAAAAGCTTCTTACAATTTTTCTCATTAAGGAATGTTTGGAATGGTGAAGATCTATTATTTATGCTGAATGTTAAAATGTAATGTTAAAAGTAATTGAAAATTGCAAACATAACTATTCTTCTACACTTATCAACTGATTTATTTTTGTTGTTATTCTTTCTGGGGGTGGACTTGTTCCTTATGAATCCCTTCCGATTTAAAATATTCTATTATTTTATGTTTTCATAATATGTTATTCTATCAAACACTATTGATTTAGTTTTTATTTTTTACTTCACTGAAAAATCATTTTTGAGTTTTCACTATTTAATGGAAAATCCATGCTACAGTTTTCTTTTCCTTCTTTTATTATACATCAATTAATACACTTAATCATACACTTATTTTTATTTAACTATTTAAAATAATACATTTTTTAAATAATTTTATCTTTTTTTACTAATAATTTTCATTCCCTACAGGCTTCCTGGCAGAAAATTTCTGCCCTATTTGAAGGAAGTTTTTATATTTATGGTTTTGATGTACAATAACCTGAGCATTAGCAGAAGTCAATAGACTGACACAAAGGAGAGAGGTAGTCACTAAAATAAAAATTCATAGAATCATAGAATAGCTAGAGTTAGAAGGGACTCCCAGAGGTCATCTAGTCCAATCCTCCTGCAAGAAGCAGGGACACCCCCCAACCAGATCAGGTTGCTCAGGGCCTCATCCAACCTGGCCTTGAATGTCTCCAGGGATGGGGCATCCAATTAATAATTTCTTTTTAAAATGCAACTATCAGTTCTAACTAGCATTTTTCACTTTAGTGCAATTAAACCTCTGTGGAGATCAGGAATTTCTTCTAGTATATCAGGAATGTTTTCCAGTTACCTAAATCTTTTGGCTATACGGTATTAAAATTTCACCTTTCTGGTTTATCAGTGCTCCGGCAGGGGCTTGGATTAAATGAACTTTCAAGGTCCCTTCCAACTACTAATGTTCTGTGATTAGAGGTTGAAATTTAAAAATAAAAAAAAATCCCTTTTGTGATCATATACTAGATTCAGACTTAGTGTGCTATTGTGGCAAACCTTGTTCGCGCTATTGTGGCAAACCTTGTTCCAGGAAAGACTGAACACTGATGTAAACAGAAGCTAAGACTGAAGGACCTATTTTTCAAGAAATAAGAAAGAGCACTGTAGATCAAAATATAGAAGTTCTCATTTTTCTCTTATGTGGATTGCTGTAAATCAGAATAGAGCAAGTTCAATTCTTCTGATATGGAATCAATGTAAACTATCAATCTGATACATTTTCTCTCTGCTAGGGTATCTCCTGCGATACTATAAAGCCCTGTGCAGTGTTGCAATTCTCCAACTTTAATTCCTCCTTTCTTAAACTAATCTATGCTCCTCATCCAACTAGTATCCACAGGCAACAAATACATTTGTTAAAAAGGTGAGTTTTAGATTTCTGTTCTTTTCTTTAGATTTGTTTCTTTTGTTGTTTTTTCTAAGAGATGGCCTCAAAAAAGCATAATAAGAGAACATGAAAATAGGGAATATGTAATTTGTACCAGAAAATGGAATTTCTAATACTTTTAAACTCTTTAATAAATTCATTTTTCTGTTACTATGAAAATAGGTTTTATACTAGGACCTTTTTTTTATACTGCTGGACATTTATGTCATTTTAATAACAAGACAACAAAGATAATTTGGCTTCCTTAGTTACTCTTTAAAACCTTTCTTGTACAAGTCCCAAACATTTAACTTAACAGTAGAAGTTATATTTATGCTTTTAAATTATATTTATGCTTATTCTTCTGCAATCTACGTGGATTTTCAATATTAATTTCTAGATATTTTTTAAATTATCAGGTGTATGAATATTAAACAATCCTTATTCTGACTGAGCACTTTTCTGAACCCTAAAGAATATTGTCACTGACAATGCCTTGGAGAAACTATTACTACATCAAAGATATTTCCAATATTTTCTTGCTCCTTTAACTGATTTTAAATATTGGCAATTTTTACATTATGAAGGTGACCTCTTTTAACCACATTCTGCTGCCAGTCTCTCCATCAAAAACTACCTCGTTTATTACGAGGAAGCTTTCTGGGACTTTAAGGTCAGAAAAGGCCTTCCTTTAAAGAGCTGGAAATCAGTGAAAAGGCACACTGAAGTACTTCAGAATTTAGTGAAGTTTGCTGTTGTTATAGAGGCCTTGTAAAAACCTATGTGAGGGTCTAACTTTATATTTTAAAACTTGAAATTTGCATGTTTGGTTTAGATTCTGATCATCTTGGACCTTTAAGAAATTAAGATTATCTATTTAATCGGTCATTAAAAATTACAGTGACACAATAGTTTAATTAATTAAGGAGTAAAAATATGTGCATGTGTTTGGGTCGGGTTTTTTTTTTCAGTGAGTCTACAATGTTGTTTTTAAGAATGTTTTATATGATAATTATAGGTTTGGGTGAAGGCTCTGTCAAGCTATCATTTTACCTTAGTCAAAATGATATTTTTTTATATCCTCTGTCCTTTGACTTACTACAAGACTTTACCTACCTATGCCATTTTAATATCTATACTTCTGTATCTTACATGTATATGTAAAGGAATTTATATTTTCATGTTTTCATTTGAAAGTGATTTAAAATAACCTCAATATTATTTGGATTATTTTTTCTTCTTTTTTTTTTTTTTGCTTAAGCTTTATGTAGTTTCATATCCAAATTGAAGTATTATGAATAGACTTTGTCCTGTGAGACTGTTTTTCTTCTATTTTTGTTATCAATGCTTTTTAAAAATTACAATTCTTTCTCCTTTCTATTTCGTTGCTATCCAGGCTATGATCACTCAGCATTCTAGTTTCATGGTTACAGACAAACTGTTCCCAAGAAAACTTCTTGGGTATGAAGGTATATTTGTTCTTACAAGTTAATGTTTTTAGAAGACACAAACCTACTAGTTCAGAAAAANTTTTCAGTATTTCAGTTTCATTAATTAGTGAAGTTCTATACTGGCCAACCATTCCCTAGACAAGTGCCACAAAATCTAACTTGAGTTGTAGAGGTTAATGCCCTCATTTTGATCAAAAAACTCTTTCATTTGTCTATCGCAAAAACTGCGTGTTTCCATGAAATTCTATAGTTTTCACATTTTATTGTTGTCTTCTTGAAAAAAAAAGTCTAGACAGCTGCAATCTGATACAGTTAGACTCTTATATGATATGGAAAAATAATGCATCTTCTAGTGAACTAGAAAAGATGAAAAAGTGTACAGTGAGATTACTTCTATACAAGTAATCCGAACAGGAGGAGACTCTAGGCTTAGTGACTGAAAAGGAATTGATCAATTTTTTCTATTGTTAGGGTGGTCCCTTGCATGGCTTTGATGAAGGTCAGTCAGCTCAATCAAGACAATCTGTGACAATTAAATATTAACATAAGCTGCAAGTACTTTCCAGGAGCCAACCTGGAGATGTCTGTAGTGCTCTTGGGAGTAATAGGCATGAGTGAACTATGTCACAGAGCCATCTCAGGTGAATAGTTGCTGACCTGTTTGACTTACTATTGTAGATACAACAGAAAGAATACTGTTAAGCGCAGTTTCTCTTGCAGTCAGTGTCCTCCCAGCAGAACAGAAGATTTGCTAGGAAAAAATTAACTAGGAAGCAGTAGCAAGTAAGCATGAAGTATCAAACAGTTTCTTTAACTATAAGCTGTAGCTGAAGAAGCAATGAACAAGTTCAGTGCAGCATCAGAGAAATTACCTATCATGGTGTGGTGATTTCAGCTAATAGATCTGATGTTATTTGGAGAATGTTTAATCACACTCATGCAGGCAGAGACCACCCTATTCCCCACCCCCATCCCCTTTTCCCCCATGCATCCTGGGGAAGAGAAACATCATGAATAAAGTGAAGTCTGCAAAGAAGGGAGGGGCGGGGTGTGGTGTTTTAAGAGCTGTTTGTACATCTCATTATCCATTTCTGCTTTCTCTGTGTGTGTAGTGTAATAAATTAGATAATTTTCTTTATTGTGTGTTGGGTCTGTTTTGCCTGTGATGGTAATTGCGGAATGATCTCTCCCTGTCTTTATCTCGACTCCAAAGCCTCTCAATAGATATTTCCTCCCCTGTGCAGCTAAGAAGGGAGTGATAGAGTGACTTGGGTGGGATTCTGCCCTCCAGCCAGGGGGAAACCACCACAAGCACTCACTTGTTTTTACAACTGTTTCAAAGTTTATCCTATTTTCTTTATTAGAAAGTATGTTTACAGCTAAATGTATGTCAAACTTTGGACTTAAGTACATCAACAGTCAACATAAATTCAATTTAAATTGAACAAGTGATAACTTTTCTGAATATGTTCACAGTTATAAATATTGACTTGGTAATGAAAGACATCCTCCTAGTAGGAAAGAAGCAACCAAATTATCCAAACGACATATATTTGCTGACAAGATATCATCACACAACTTAAGTGATATTTTTCATGTGTTCTTTAGTATCATGAGCTTAAGCCAACTAATCTGTAAAACAAAATGAAATAAGTTATCTTGTTTCTTAGATACAATACTTGTTACTGCTTTTCAGTATTGGTTCTAATAAAATACAAACAACTTATTCCTGTTTGTAAGACTGTTCCACTGATATAAGGGACATAGGCTTGGTTTAATATTCTGATTTTTCGTTAACTATATATAAACATATATAGTAACATATCAATATTTACACTCAAATTAGTTTATTTTCTTGGCCTTTCTACATGTCTGCACTATACACAGATACAAAGCTTGTGCCTGTGGTGGCAAAGCCTTGGCTAACCACCAAACTCCAGTCAGCTGCCTACTTACTGTCCCTCTTAAGTGAGATGTGGAAGAAAACAGAAAAAAAAAATGGAATGAGAAAGTTTGTGGCTTGAGATAAAGACAGGGTATAAAGACAGGAGACAAGCCAATTACTATTGTGGACAAAACAGACTCAACTTTGTGAAATGAGCTTCATTTATTTCCCATTAATATAGAGGTTTAATTAGAGACATGGGTATTGGGAAACAAAGTAAAAGAAAAAAAGAAATAAGCATTAATTATGCAATTGCAGAAAGCGTCTTTCCTCCTCCTTCCCAGGCTCTTTATCACTGGAGGTATCCCTTGTCTCACCTTTTATTTCACTACAAGTTACACATAGTCCCTTCATGAGCTAAGCAGCATCACATGGGGATGCAACTATCCTACACAGTCCCCAAGGGACTCCTACCTCAGCTGCAGGACTGGTCTGTGCCCTGCAGTGGAGTGGGTTGGATCTGGCTGGAACATGCTATGTCCAGCACTGGGCAACCCCAGCTTCTCCTCACAGAGGCTGCCCTGTAATAGATCTCATCAGTTTCCAGGTGCAGACACAGAGCACAGCTCTAGAGAGAGAACTGTAATAGTCCAACATTTATGGATAACAGGGCTCTATCACAAGAAGTGTAACCAGCAGGTCAAGGAGGTAATTCTCTGTGTCTACTCTGCTGTGATAAGACCCCTACCTACAGTGCTGCATCCAGCTCTGGGGCCCACAATGTAAGGAGGACATGGAACTGTTGGAGTGAGTCCAGAGGAGAGCCAGGAAGATGATCAGAAGGCTGGAGCACGTCTCCTGTGAAAACTGTCTGAGAGAGTTGGTCTTGTTTAGTCTGGAGAAGAGAAGGCTCCGAGGAGACCAGAGGCCTTCCAGTACCTAAAGGAGGCCTACAGGAAAGCCAGAGACCTACTCCTTATCAGAGAGTGTAGCAATAGGAAAAGAGGTGAGGGATTTAAATTATAAGAAGGTAAATTTAAGTGAGGTATTATGAAGAAATTCATTACAGTATGGGCTGTCAGACATTGGAAATGGTTGCCTGGAGAAGTTGTGGCTGCACCCTCCCTGAAAGTGTTCAAAGACAGTTTGGATGGGGCTTTGGGCAACCTGGTCTACTAGAGCGTGTCCCTGCCCACAGCAGGGGGTTGGAGCTATATGATCTCTGAGGCCCTTTCCAACCCCAACCTTTCCATGCTTCTGATTCTATGAAATTTAATAGGGTTGCCGCTGAGGGCAAGGCATTATGAAGTACTACATAATGTTTTCACAGTTCTCTGTTTACAATCACACCATAATTATTTTTTATCCCTTATTGTTGTACTATGCTTACTGATTGATGCATTTACTCTGGAAACAGCACAATAAATAAATATTTGCATTATGTTATTTTTACAGTTCTTATTGGATATTAGCACCAGGAATACAAATATGATTGTATATATTTCCCTGATGAGTGTGCCACAGTACTACTTACTGGCTTTTATAACCATCAATTTCCTGATCTATAGGAAAATTAAGCCTCTTGGGAGAAGCAAACATGCTTTGCTTAGATTTTGGTTTAAAGAAAGGCACAACAGTATTACACTATCCTTTGTCTTTCATCTTACCATTTCCTCTTCTCCAGAACAGAGACACTTAAACACTGCCATAGTACCATGGGATTCATACTTAGAATTCCTTTGAATTACAGTTTCATGTCTTAACATCTACCTCACACATAGCTGTTCTTTGTTAGGAGATGGGGAGTTGTAACAGCATGTGGATCAGATCAAATCAAAGCGCAGCAGCAGCAGGTGTTTTATGGATTAAAAGTCTTGGGGTCAAACTCAGATGTGATTTAAGCAAAATGGAAACTTGTGTGTCCTTAGCAGAAGTTCATGTCTTTAGAAAGTCTATCATTTTTACCTCAGAAACACTCATTGTTTCTACATTCCTAGCTAGTTACTGAAGTTAAATGTCAGGAAACGTTGGAGTTCTGTTAAATAGACAAAAATATAAACAAACTGGAAAAGGAAAATTTAAATACCACCATCTGTAGTGAAGTTCAGCCACGCTTTTGACTGCACACAACAATACATAGAATAATATTCACACTGTGATGGTCTTTTGTCGTATTTGAGTTAAGATTTATATTATCTAATAGATTAAAAGTTTTTTCTTATTGAGGTTCTGTCTCTTGTTTTGTTTTGGTTTTGTTTTTTATTTTTATTTTTTTTCCTGTAATGACACCTACAAAACTTGGTCATGAGCAATCCACAGAAGTAAAAATTGCTAAAGGAATAGATTCCTAAATTGACTGATATTTTGAGAGATTTTTCTTGAGAAAGACTTGCATGGTTAACTCCCTATGAAAAATCATGAAGACAGTGAGAAGAATAATTTTTCGGCCATTCTGATTATTAATAAAAACATATAAAGGAAAAGAAAGATAATTTAAACACAGTGAATATCACAGTGTGTCTACATTTACAAAGTAAAAGCATTATTTCAGGGAAGAGTTTTCCCCTTTGTCTTGACTTTTCTGATATGATTTTTAGTAATATTTGAAAGCTTTTGCTTGAATATTTTGTTTCTGTGTCTGTTCAGAGATATAGAGTAAAAAGAAGTAAATAATATATTGCATATACACATTTCAAAGCTAAGACAACATTTAGGAACAGTTGTTTTCTCAAGAGCCAGTTAATATCTAAAGCTTTTATTATTTTTAATTTTTCTTCAAAACCCAACACATACGTAAATATGAGAAGTTTCCTTATAAACTTAGAATTGCTTTTACTCAAGCAAATTGTTTTTTAAAGCCAAAATGTTGATTAAATATTTTAGTGTATCAAATCTTGCATAGTTGATTTCAGCCAAACTTAAGTAGACTCCTATTCCTTTTCAGAACTTCTATTCAGTTAATTATTCTAGACTATTTTAATTTCAATGTACTAGGAAATTCAAATTTATTTCTATATATATTTTTAAAATTGTCTTCTTAGAAGTAGAACAAAACATTTCCTTTCTGCTTGTCTCACTACTTTTGGGATTCACAAACTTAGACCCCCTTATATGAAATACTCCTAATAATGCAACTATAGTAAAATAACCCAATGCATTCTTTCATCATTCCAAATTAGCCTAATCTGATAGACGATTTCTACAGAGAGGATAGTCTCCCTATAATATATTCAGTACTTTTAATAAAATATAACTCAACCTGTGTTGACATATATTATTTTTGACCTGCTAACATTTTACCAATAAACTATTCAGTCAAGCATAGTGACAAAAAATGTTCTTCTCACTCCAAAATATCTTCTCTATTTGCTCAAAAATTTACTTCTGAATATGCCCTGTATCTCTGTCTTTTTATATTACTTCTGTGTTCAGGAAAATTTAAAGACCATGAGACAAGGTAACAACCTTCCTGAAAATAAAAAGCAATTGGCAAGAGGAAGACAATTAACTGTTCTTTAATCCATTGACCCCTAAAATAATGGTCTTAATTTACAAGGAAGGTTTATTTAAGTTAAATATAAAGAAAAAGTAACTATCTTTCTATTGGTAAGGGTAATTAAGCTTTGTAATACATTGCCCAGGGAGATGTTAGAATCCATATCATTGATACTTAAAAAAGCCAACGAACCACAAAACAGTAGGTAAAGCAAATATGTTAGGAATACCTTGGCTACAGCTTCCTGTCTTAAGGAAGACAATTTGATTATATAATACCTCAAGTTTCTCCTCAATTCTGTTTTCTGTGTATAGTAACACTTCAAATACTGAGGTAATCATATCCACTTTTCTAAGACAACACTGAAAAACAATTAGAAAGGATCAATGTGCAGTTGAACACATAGCGGTGTAAATTACAGTGTCTGGCCTTCAGTTTAGTACATGCTGGCATGGATTTCTGAAAAGCCTTTGCCTCCTCATTAGCCTGTTACTACCCTACTGTGTTACAGAACCATGTGGCTGTCGTACTGAGACAATATCAATAATGACAACCAGAATAAAGAAAAGCCTTTTTGTTTGTATATGGTTTAACTGACCTAATTATTTAGCTATTTGAAAAAAAAAAATACAGCTATTCCCTGTCTCAGACTTTCAGTAGAATATGTATTTTTAACTCCAGACTGATAGGTATGCTTTCATATTGCTTTAATTATGAAATATGAGTTTGTGACTATCACTTCCAATTAAATATTTCTTTTAGTAATAAATCCTTGTGCTCATTCTCAAAGGAAAGTTGGAGGTAGCATTGGAGATACAAAATAGCCATATACATAATTGTGAGATACTTTTGAAAATAAAGTCTGCAGTATTTTTGGGATCCACTACTTTGCCTTGGAAAACACTAAGCTCAAGATGCTACTGTCTCTCAACCATCCAGAAGAATCCTTGAACCTTTCTCTTTCCTCATTGAGAAGGGAAGATCCTCCACATTAAGAAATTCTGAATATTTTAAAAATAAAAACCACAAGTTGTTGGAAGTTGTTTTAAAATATAAAAGAAATCCTACATCTAGATCTACATACCTCTTGCATGTGTACTGCTGCATAGATTTGGTCATACCCTAAGTGATCTGGACTGTAGTATTGCAAAATGACTCTATAAATAGTGACATAAAACAATATAGACTTCTTGTCAGTAGATAAAGGTGGGTTTATTGATTTGTGGGTTGGTTTTTTTAAATCTATTATCAGATAATGCTGGCATTTTATTCCTCTTTTTTACTCCATTATGCATTCCTCTGAGAAACACTTTGATTTCATACCTCTCTTTTACTACTCCACAGGCACAAGCAAAATCCACAGTCTAGCAATGGGGTATGTTTTGCCGGTTTTCCTCAGAAAAGGGGATACTTGTTGGATGGTCAATTGAAAAACTATTGCTGCAAGTAGCAGGCATCATCCCTGCTTCTCTCTGCAGAAAGTGTCATTCCCTAACATGCTTCTCAGGCTTTCAAACCCCAACCATGCTGCTCAGAATAACCATGCATCTGATCTATCCCCTTCCTGCAGGGTGATGGAGTAGCCAGTCTGCTAGCCAACTTTTGTACTTTGCTTCTTAGCCCATGAAAGTAGCCATCCTACCCTAGCAGATGCAGGTGGAAGAATCCAGCACCCAATGCCATTGCAAGGAAATGGATGAAGAGGAGGGCAGCTCCTTATATTGTGCAGGACAGCTGCTAATTTCTTTGCTGGAAGAGCAGAAGCCACAGTGCTCTTTGTGTATAAAAAGCACATCAAGGGGCACTGAAGGAGCAAAGGGAAGTGTGTGTGGATGATGTCTTAAAATCTGAGCTCTGTGATTGCTCTGTTTGTCATAGTCTAATATTTGCTTGTAAAATTCCTTTTGCTTCAAATGAGACTAGGAGAATGACCAAGCATCTCTGTAAGAAAATATTTACGGTTTAAATTCCACAGAAAGATATTTCCCCCACAGGTTTGCCACATTCACAAGGACAAAGAAATTCAACAGCCCTGCCAGTTGAAGCATTTCTTCTCTGTACAGCAGTCTATAGAGTGTTTTACATCCGTATCTTAATAGTTACAATTACTTTTTTTAATTTGTAAGAAATGCTTCAGTGAATCATCCAAAGTTTCAGCCTGTTATTGTTTTACAACACTGTCATAATGATACATTACAATATTAGTGCCTCTGATAGAGCATTCCCCTGGAGGAGCTTCCTGGCCTTCTGTCACTCTATCATTTCTGCAAAGAAAGTGATCAGAGCTCAAAAATTTGAAAAGCCACTCCAATATTTAGCTTTGTAATTGGTAGCATTATCACCCCCAAGGGTTTCCAGGTTGTTCTCCTTAGTAATATATTAATTGATTTCTTAGTTTCTTGTGCATAGCTCAAGAGCATGCCATCAATGTAGCATTTGTATTTCATTTTAAGGTATACTGAGCAAGTTACTTGCATTTAACATTGTATTTTAAAAGTCATTCTGAAACTGCTATCCATGCTATGAATAACAGAATAGAAAGAGAAAATTTTTAAAAAAATAGACAATTGAGAAAATATGTAATGACCCTTTTCACAAGATAAAACAAGTCATTTTCCTAAATGCTTGAAGTAATCGAATTTTGATTCCTTAGTCTGAAGAATCACAGAATCACAGAATGGTAGGAGTTGGAAGGGACCTCAAAAAATCATCAAACCCACCTGCCCAAGCAGGATCATTTACTGGCTGGATGGCCGAGCCCAGAGAGTGGTGGTGAATGGAGCCAAATCCAGCTGGTGACTGATCACCAGTGGTGTTCCCCAGGGCTCAGTGTTGGGACCAGTTCTGTTTAATATCTTCATAGATGATCTGGATGAGAGGATTGAATGCACCCTCAGTAAGTTTGCAGAT
>VXBZ01011547.1:5424-46026 GCA_013399135.1 Heliornis fulica | reverse complement strand
GCGGTAGGTTAATGGTTGGACTGGATGATCTTAGGGGTCTCTTCCAGCCTTAAAAATTCTATAATTCTATAATTCTATGATTCTATGATTCTATGATTCTATGATTCAATCATCTAGAGTAGACCACATAGGAACATGTCCAGATTGGTCTTGAATGTCTCCAAAAAAAGGAGACTCCACAACCTCTCTGGGCAGCCTGTTCCAGTGATCCGTTACCCTCACAGTGAAAAAGTTCCTCCTTATATTAAGATGGAACTTTCTATGTTCCAGTTTGGAACAATTTCCCCTTGTTCTATCACTGACCATCACTGAGAAGAGCCTGGATCCATCCTCCTGACACTCACCCTTTACATATTTATAAACATTAATGAGGTCACCCCTCAGTCTCCTCTTCTCCAAGCTGAAGAGACCCAGGTCCCTCAGCCTGTCGTCATAAGGAAGATGTTCCACTTCCTTAATCATCTTAGTTGCCCTGCACTGAACTCTCTCAAGGAGTTGTATGTCCTCTGGAACTGAGGGGCCCAGAACTGAGTGCAATACTCCAGATGAAGTCTCACCAGGGCAGAGTAGAGGGGGAGGAGGACCTCTCTTGACCTACTAGCCACCCCCCTTCTAATACACCCCAGGATGCTATTGGCCTTCTTGGCCACAAGGGCACACTGACGGCTCATGGTCATCCTGATGTCTACCAGGACCCCCAGGTCCCTCTCACCTGCACTACTCTCTAACAGGCCAGGCCCCAACCTATACTGGTTGGTACCTGGGGTTGTTTCTCCCCAGATGCAATACTCTGCACTTGTTTTTATTCAACTTCATTAATTAAATTAACTAAATTTCTCCCTGCCCAGCTCTCCAACCTGTCTAAATCCTGTTGAATGGCAGCACAACCTTCTGGTGTGTCAGCCACCCCTCCCAGCTTTGTATCATCAGCAAACTTGCTGAGTGTGCACTCTATTCACTCATCAAGGTCATCAATGAATACATTGAACAGTACTGGTCTCAGTACTGTGAATGGTTTAAAATAAAATATTGTAAGTGTTGAGTGTTTCCCGTTGATAAAATAAACACTCCAGTAATTATTTGTAAAGTGTTTAAAATTGTAGCAAAGTTGATTTCTCATCTCATGAAGACACATTTATCTAATCACAGTTTCAAAGTTACATTTATCAGGTACATAAAGCTTATGTAAAAATAGAAGAAAAGAAAGAAAGAAAGAAAGAAAGAAAGAAAGAAAGAAAGAAAGAAAGAAAGAAAGAAAGAAAGAAAGAAAGAAAGAAAGAAAGAAAGAAAGAAAGAAAGAAAGAAAGAGAAAGATTTACTAATTACACTTTTGACTTGTATTTCATAGTTCAAAACTGAAATCTTTTTCTCTGCAATGTTTTTAATGTCAGTTCTACAGATTTAAAACTCACAATGGTATAAGAAAATTACTTTTGACAATTCAAAAAATAATTTTGACAAGCATGAATTTTAGTTAACCTCTGCAGCTGATCATTAACAGTCCTGTTTGTTCATATTTTGTTGTTTGACTGCATGTATGTACACAGATGATCCAGTTGTCTGATATGGTCATCTTGCACAGTGTAGGTGAAGTAAGAGACTACAGAATAAAAATGAATATGAAATAAAAAGCACATGGATTATTTATCATTTTGCAGGAACACATTTTAATATGTGACTAAATTATTTAATTATGCTTTGCATTGTAATAAATCAGCTCTGTTTGTTAATAATGACAGCTGTAATAACAGAATTCTTAGTAGTAGCTATATTAAAATGCCTAACAGCACAGGACTTAGAATTCAACTGGGCTTGTAGAAAAAAGCCTCACGAGTCAAACACACGGAGAATCCATTTTCCAGCATCACGTTTCTCGAGCATATGGTAAATAGAGTGGGGTAAACTGCACTGTCATATGAAGAAGATTAAACAGGCTCTAGCCATGAGATATTTGCTGCAGGCACTGTGCCTGCAGGATGTTGATGCAGAGAGAATGCCTCCAGGAATATTAGACAATTCTGATCAGGAGCAACTATTAATTTACACTTTTAAATGAAAGCAGCATACACTTCCCTTACACAAGCTTCACAGTATAAGAAGGGCAAAAGACAAACTGTGCACAGGTTAACAACTATTTAAAACCATGGACCATGTCTATGAAAACATGTTTCCTAGTGATTCATGGTTAGAGATTAGTGTTAATTGTAATAAACTTCAAATTAATTTAGAGGTTACTTCAAGTTTAATGCTCTGTGAGACACTCCAAAATGAACTCACAAGACTCATTCAGACATGGGGTGAGTAAGAAGGTTTGAAGTATGCCAATACATATTTTACATCAAAAATGAAAATTTTTGTCTCATTGCAAAGAGACAAAATTGTTCCTAGAACTACTGCACAGCCAAGACCTCCGTCACCCCCACCCTCGTCACCCTCCGGTCCCCTGAATATCAGGATGTTCAAGCTGACCCAAACTGACATAAGGGCTATTCCGTAGCATTTTGGCATCATGCTTAATATGTAAAGCCAGCGGTAGGAGAAGGAAAGATCTGGGACACACACACATTGGGAGTTATGATGTTGTCTTTCCAAGTTGCCGTTATGTGTAATTGAGCCCCACTTTCCTGAAGATGGCTGAATACCTGTGCACCAATGGAAAGTGGAGAATGAATTCTTTGGTTTGCTTTGCTTATTTACACAGCCTTTGTCTTACTTATTAAACTGTCTTCATTTCAGTCCGCAAGTTTTCTCACTTTTTACTCTTCTGGTTATTTTGAATGAAACAATCGGCTTTATTGAAAATGTTTTCTATATTGATATTGAATTGTGGAATATAATTTATTTTTATAAAAAGGGAGCTTCCATTGAATGAACTGACACTAGAAAAAGGTCATATGCCAGTGGACAGGTTATGTTTTACTAGTTGTTGAACAGAAATAGCTGTAAGATTTCCATGTGTATGTCCATGCACGAGAAGTTTTTTCTGGGATTTTATAGGATTATTTGTTGTTTACACAAGGCATGTGAATGTCACAATGCATTCTAACCCTTCTGTTTAAACTAACACAGAATTTGGAAGACCATAATATGAAAATCAATTCTTATGAAATCTTTCACATAAAACCTTCAGTGTTCTTCAAAAAAAGTTACTTTTTCCTCCAGTTACAGTCTATGCAGTTATAAACATACGCAAGCCAGAATGAGAAACATAAACTCGTCACATGTAATTTTAAATGATACTTACCTGGCTCATCATTGCCTCTATCTTAGTTTTTTCAGTGCATCTAATCTAATTGTGTGGTTCCAAATCCCAGGATTTTAAAAGTGAGAACATAGGAATCCACTCCTTATTTTACATAAAGGACAAATAGTTGAATTGCTGTCTTTTTTTTTTTTTTTAGTGACTAAAGGAAGAGTCAGAAGGCTACTTTAAAAGAGATTAAACATTCAAAAATTTGGATACCCACAAATGGAAATAAATAAGTTTCTCTGGAAATTTAAAAAGTGTCATTAAAAACCCTACCTTAAAACTTGTTGAATGGTAATGATGTACTTGTAAGAAATGTGATTATAAAATTATGTTATAAATTGTACAGAAAGGCCTTTGAAATACACTTACTATATGACTTGATCTCACTTTAGAAAATAGCAACTACACTCCTAATTCACTCTCATTGGTTTGAAGTTTTACCTTGTGTAAACTTTGCTATAGGGTGAACAAGAGCAATAGCTCTAGCACTTTAGCTGTTAGAAGTCTTGGTTTCAAACATTATGTATAACTTTCTAACCTCAGGCTCTTTATCTCCTTTGGTTACTGATGGGGAAGATAAGAGACAGAATTCAGAATTCAGTTTCAATCTGGTATTATTGTTTTCCTTCACCTTGTCTTTCATAGCATTAGAATCAGTTTTAAATAATTCTTGTTCTTCTGTGACAAGGATTTCATTTTACAGAAGTCAATCGCTCTGACCAAATATTAAGATTGCCCAATAGTTCTCAAACTATTATAACAAATAATTTTAAATGTAAAAGAGCTTTAAGACTTTCTGTAACTTCTTGAATAAAACATTTTTTATGTTAAAACCCTGTAGTTTGTTGGTCACAGGAACTTTTAATTCACATTCAATAGAAGACTATACTATTAGAACAATAGTCTTCACTAATGCTTGAAAATAAGTCAGAAGATGACCTTTGTCATTTTTCATGTTCTAATGATTGAACACTAACTATTATTTATAAAAATAACTGCAAAAACTCTTACTACTTTTGCAGTGGTAAAGTATGTGGGGAGAAAGACAGTGCAGTGATTTACAAATAGAAAATAAATAAAACAAATACTGGCAACACTGTTTACTACAGCTCTATGAAATGAAAAATTCAGTCTCTAGATTAAATTTTTCTTTCTAAGAAAAAGGTACAAATTGTTATTACGTTGAATTATTCTATTTTAAAGAGTTATTGAAGTTCTTGCTTGGGAACCTTTCTATGTAGAGTTTATGAATTATGTGTAATAGAGAGGGCTCATTAATTTTGTCAGTGACTAACCACAAATTCCACTTTTAAATCTATCTTTTCTACTTGCACTTTAAATTGAAATTCCACCACTCTATAGTGTAGGAATTAATGAAGGTAACATTCTTAAGTATTAATAGTTCTTTATTTCAAGATAAGTCCTTTTGTAGACACCCCTCCCCCCGACTTTATTGTCCTTTTTTTTCCCCCTAAGTCTGAATACAAAAGGTGGAATTTTTCTATGTAAGAAGTTGACTTACTATGCTTTTATTTTTATTTTTTTAATGGTTGTCCCAGGTTGATAAAATTCTCTTGTCACAGTGATTTTTTTGGCCCTTCCCAATCCCTTTAGTGAGGTGATGGGCAGGAGACGAGGTTGGTCTCTATGCATAGTGATATCCTGCTGTTCAGTCCTTCTTAATTATTTTCCTTCACTGTTCCTTACTTTCTACTGCTCCTCTGCACTGACATGGTTTCATCTATGGGCTTCAGGGCCCTCAGGGGCCTGCTCTGGCTTCTCCATTGCCTCAGTCCTTCCAGAAACATTTTTCCTCATGGCATGGAGCTTCTTCCAAATATGTGTCTCCGGCTGTGTCTCTAACAGTGTTGCCTTCCATATGTCTCCCCTGCTTTCACTTCCATTTCTCTGAAACCGTGCCTCTTGACATTTATCCTCTAATGTGCTCTTTTGTGTGTGTGCCCATGTCTCCTTTCACATAACTCTTCATGTCTTTCCTTCTGTGTATTTTTTAATGTGTTCCCACATATCTTCAAGTGAGTCCACATATTCTCTTTGCAGCTTCTATCCTTTCTTAATTACATCTGAGGAGTGGTTCTCTGTGTCCCCTTCACTGGCTGCAATTTTGGGGCACAGTGGGATGTTTCTAATCTCTGCTGAGCCTCCCTAGTATGAGAGTAAAAAGAGCAGAAAGTGCTCATGGTCTAATTTCTGAGAAGGGCTAATATGCAGAAAGGTGACAGAAAGGAACAGAGTTCATCTTCATTCAAACAATGGGAAGCATAGGAAGAAGGAAATGTAAAATGCTGATATCCAGCTAGGGCAATGTGTGAGATCATGACAGGCTGAGTTTTACCAGAGCTGCATGATATCTTCCAATTATTATTGCTTATGAGAAAAAGCAGATACAGATAAACAGATAGTACTTGATTTAATTTTTATGAAAGGAAGAGTATGAAAATAGATGCCATTAAGATCATAAATCCCATTATGAAGCAGCTACAAATAAAGAAGTTACACACACTGTGTAATGAAACCCATTTGTTAAAGCATGAAATACTTATATTTTACAGGGAAGCTGCAACAGATATTTTAAAATCCACAATAAAATATATGTCTATAATATAAATATTCACAAACTAGACAGTTCTTGGATAAAATATGTTTTTAGGCCATAGCATATTAAAATACTAGAAATGTGCCACTTTCTATATTTTCATATTGAAACTGGCAATATTAGAAAATAGGAAATTGTTCAATTCCATAACATAGTCGTAGTCTTCTTACATAACCTCATCTTATGGGTCTACAGTGGATTTTATGGTATAGCTATTATTACAGCAGAATACTATTAGATCTGCTACATCTCAGCTACAAGATGCTCTCCAGCTTGTGCTGGAAGATAGCTTGCATCACAGAAGGAAGAAGTTTAATAGTTATATGCAAAATATAAATTTGGAAGAAAGTTACAGAAAATTTAATATGGCAAAATAACTGCACTGTCATTATTTAACTGCTGAAGGGGAAAAAAAATAGACTTCTTGTGTTTATTAGATGCAAATGTGCCTTTGAAACAGAGGTTTCCTCAACTGTGTCTCAACACTGTCTGGAAGAGTCTTATTTGGCCTGAGGTGAAGCGGTGCCACTGTTTGTGTTAACAAAAAGAAATGGATTATAGGCAAAGGATTCAGTCTCATGCCCCTGCTTATTAACTAGTACAAATGTAGCAATAGAATTTATGGCCAAAATACTTGTTCTGATAATCTGTAATTTTGTTTAATGCTGGTCTTTATGTAACAAGCAATTTATTTATTATTCTTTATTTTTACTAGTAGCATGTTATATATTTCTTACAAAAACCTTGAAACCTTTAAAATGATATCAAGTGAATCCTGATTCAGGACTTTTTCAGTACATAACCAGACCATAAAGTCTTGACTGTTTAGTGCTTTATTGTGTTTGCTCTTAAAATGTGTCTTATTTTGCATTTTTTATTTTTTTTAATTCATTTTGCATATCTTGTATTTTGCTGTTGCTCTTATATTTACATTGAAAAGTCCTTTCAGAGGCATTTTCATCTTTATATGCTTTAAATAGGTTATGATTCTTTCATCTTCTCTCCTAAATGCTCAAGCAGACTAGAGGTGAAATCCAGCTCTAGATTCAAACATTTGCATTTAGCTATCTGTAGCATAGGTTTCTACACACAAATGTCTAAGCTTTCATTAAAGTCCATGGAAATCTAATCAATACGGTCCAGGCTCCTAGAAAATTCTTCAGGCAGATATGTCTGCTTTAGAATGAGCTAAATGCCTCTCTGGATGCCATCAATTGTATTGATTAAAGTCACAGACCAATTGCAAAAATATAACTATTTCATGATTTTTCAGACACCCTCGAGCATCTAAGATATCTATGCTGGTCTGGTAAATGCTACACAGGACATGCAGGAGAGATATGACCACCTAGAGTGATACCTAGAAGACAAGCATCTCAAATACACCAGACTTAGGCATAGGTAATTCAGTAAGGACTAAGATAATATACTAAATATAAAGGAAGCTTAGTCATTTAACCCACTTGTAGTTATCTACACTACAAACACCTCAATATACATGTTTCTATTTAATGTAGCCCAAATTTCATGTCATTTGTTTGTGCTATTCTTCACATACAAAGAGGAAAATTTCCAATAAACTAAGAATTAAAACTGGTGTAGTGTTTACAATCTAATGAAGATTCTGCTTCTCAGATCTTTACCCACTGGGATATCCTGCATTAGGGATTACTCTAGCACAGAACATTTTACAAGCTCTTAATACTTTTAGAATCTTTCTGCAAAATATTTTAACACTAGAGATTTTTGCATCAAAAATTATGCCAGCAAGGAATTTAGCAGAACATCAGTGGCTCAAAAGGAAGTGAAGATAAAGGACTTTTCAGATCGATTTAAATAAATATATATTACTAGTAGTTTAATTCTTTTGGAATACAATTCTACCACACATGAGCATGCTAATAGATTTTGCTCTTTTAAGCTTAAGGGTAAACCTCACTTTAATAGTGGGGCAAGTTATTTATATGAGGAAAAAGTCAGTAAAATACATCTGTAAAGCATCTTGTAAGAATAGATGGCAATTTAAAAATCCATGAATTGTTCAGTTTCCAATGAATAGAAATAAAATGTTCTTTGTTCATAGGTGCCTTTGTAGAATGCTCTCACAATGTTATAAATGAAACATGCAAAAAAAAATACTACATTTCTGCAAATCTGTCTTTGCCTTTTGATGCAGCCATTGTATGTCTAAGAACTGCAATCAATCTAGAAGAACCAAAAGACTATCACCTTTCTTGATGGCTGGAGGTGTATGTCCCTACTAGAACAAGAAATAAACATTTCAACTATCATTATTGATCTTTAATCTGGGTTGAGAAAAACCTGATGGCTGCAGTTTTGCTATTTGTGAGATAAAATATTTTAGCAGACAAAAAAGAAAGGAAGCTAATGTGTTGCAGCCTACAACTGCAGATCATTGCTGCATGCTTCTCAGAAAACAGAGGTAAGGGTGTGATATGACTGATCATTTACCAGACTTTGAGACCTAGAGTTCCTGAACATGACAAAATATTTTTCAATATAATTTTCAAAGAAAAGTCTATATTCCTGTATATTTTTTTAAGATGCTAGAGTACTTAAATCATTAGATTTTAGCCTTTATTTTCTGAGTTTGTAAATCTCCTCTTTTCAGACAGTACCAGCAAGGGTTTATGTATCACGTAATCCCATTAAAATTCTGCAGTGAGTAGCTAATTGAGACTTAAGTGATGTGTCATCCCTGTCTAGGCCATCTGCACAGGCTGAATTGCTTTCAGAGGCAGCCTATGAGAAACCACAGAGTACCCTGTAGCTGCTTGCTAGAAAAATAAGGTACAAATTTATCTCCATCTCAATTAATGCAGTAAAATGAATTATAAGCAGTTGTAAAATAATCCAGACTTCTGCACATCTGTATTGGTTGATGAAGTTCAGACCATCTCCGAAGAAGCTGTCATTTGGTTGATTGTGTCTTCATAGTAAACAGCGCTGTAAGGAACCTAGTGACAGGACCAGTCCTATTCATCCATGTTTTGTATAGACCAAACCAAATAAGCAATGCTCATGAAGAACCTTCATTCTCCCAACTCTCCCTCCCCTGCTAAAAAAACCCCAAACCCATTTCATTCTAAAGATAACATAGTCAAAGTCAGAGTGAGAGTGGTAAAGAAGCAAGGAAGGAAGGAGAAGGAAAGGTTAGTTGTAAAATAATGTAAAATTATGGTGAGATTAACTGAATTTTCAGGTAATGTAGAACCACAGTAGTTTCTGGGTAACAAAATAAATAGAATGTCTTGAAATCTGTAGAGGTCTTCCTCTGATAGATTCATAACCACATGTTTATAATCTTTTATTTTGTCCACCTAAAGATGTCTAATTTAGGTCTTCTCTAAATAGCCATTCAGTCCAATATATATTTTGGGCAGTAGAATTTTATCTCCAGTCAGGATTTTTCTCTTTTTCCACTTCTGAACAATGTCAGAATACATAATAAGAGGCATAAAATAGCCTGTTGGAGGCTTCTCATCTTGACTTGGAATATTAAAGTAAGCAGCTTGTTCTGGTGATCACAGTCATGACTAACTCTTTAAGTAACACTGGAAACAGGAAGACTAATTGGAAAACCTTTCTATATTTGCATAGAGACTAAGCAATAAAATTAGTAGTTATCAATTGAGAGAAATCTTTTCTAAAACTTCTAAAGTTTGAAAATTTCTAAACTTCTAAATTTTCAAACTTCTAAAAGTTTGAAAATTTAGCCAAAGGCATTGTACTTTTTCTGGTTAGAGATATATATGGATGAGTATTTACAGAAAGTGATGGATGAAGGACATGGTCAAATAAACAGGCAACAAAACATGACAACAGGGAAGTTGCATTGACTGATTTCAGACCGTGGGTGTGTGCCTGCAGCATACCCAGGGCATGTATTAATCACATCTACTATACATGCTGCATTGCAGGGTTATGATTGTAATATATGCCTTAAAAAGTAAATCTCTTGAGGGTTAAAGTAATTTTAAACATTTGATTTTGGCAGGTGACTTTCCTATGGAGTATATTTGGCTGCTTCTTGTTAGAAGTAACTTCCTGTCTTTGTTTTTTTTTTTTTTTTTCCAGATTTTTTTGCAAGCTGAGTAGTTTCAACAAACCTCTTTTACTTACCTGGAAGTGGAAGCGGTTGTCAAACTGAAAGAGAGATCTCCAGGTCCGGAAATGATGGCTAAGGGCTTATACACAAAACTCCTTCGGTTAAACCCTTCTTGTACCTACTATCATCCTATCATTTAAGGTACAGGCAGTAATGTACACGGAGCTCAGAAAGGGCTTCTGGCTTAGGGATGATTTTGCTTTGACTGATACCTTCAAAAATGGTTTTAATGTATTCCTTCCCCTCACAACAGTGCAAGAGGTTCAAATATGGGCTGAGATCTGGGAGGTTGTATAAGAATAGTTAGCCCTAAGTTGTATGGGCTTGGGAATATTCTGTCTCACACTAGACTAAATACTTAAATGGTGAAATGAAATGAGGGATGGAGATCCTTCTTGTTCAGCAAATTCCTTCTTGTTCAGCAAATACAATTTACTAAATCTATCTTGTTCTATGTTTGCTACTGGACATATTAGAGAAGTAGATTATTGAACCCTTCGAATAGTTACAGAATCACAGAATGGTCTGGGTTGGAAGGGACCCTAAGGATCATCATGTTCCAACCCCCTGCCACAGGCAGGGCCACCAACTTTCAGGCCTGCATCTAGATAAAGTTGCCCAGGGTCCCATCC
The DNA here is from genome assembly GCA_013399135.1 of Heliornis fulica. Lineage (NCBI taxonomy): Eukaryota > Metazoa > Chordata > Aves > Gruiformes > Heliornithidae > Heliornis > Heliornis fulica. The sequence continues at coordinate 35,398 of VXBZ01011547.1, read as the reverse complement.
AGCCTTGCCTTGAACACCTCCAGGGTTGGGGCATCCACCACCTCTCTGGGCAGCCTGTTCCAGCACCTCATCACTCTTTCTGTGAAGAACTTCCCCCTCATGTCCAATCTAAACCTTCCCTCCTCTAGCTTAAATCCATTTCCCCTCGTCCTACTACTATCTATCCTTATAATAAGTTGATTGCCCTCCTGTCTATGTGCTCCCTTGAAGCACTGGAAGGTTGCAGTGAGGTCCCCTGCCGTCTTCTCTTTTCCAGGCTGAACAAGCCCAGCTCCCTCAGCCTGTCCTCATAGGAGAGGTGTTCCAGCTCCCTAATCATCTTCATGGCTGTAAAGCAAACTTGCTGAGGGTGTACTCAATTCCATCATCAATTTGATTGATAAAGATGTTAAAGAGCACCGGTCCCAAGACAGACCCCTCTTTGCAGATTCTTTCCTTTCAGATAATAATGTCCCTTGAAATGAGGGAAAAAATAATAAAAGAGGATGGCAACTGATGATAAATTCACATTTTTCAGCAGAACATATTGCAGTTTTCTTAGCTCCATAAAAGGGTGATATCCTTCGACCTACATGTGCATTGAATCAGATCATGTTCCATAGCAGTTCTCAAAACAATCAACAAGATACATACCAAAAAAGGGTTAAAATAAGTTTTTCATAGTGAGAAGGAATTACAAACTGTGTGGAGGAAAGCTGAAATAAATTTCTCTACTAAAAGTTGCTATAAAGCAACTTTTTTTTTTTTTTTTTTATATAAAACTCCACTCTTAAATCCAGTTGATAATAGCTAGGTTTGAGGACCTCCTCCATGGAGGAGAATGACAATCTGAGGCACTGAATTTAGAAATCTCCTTAGATAAATAGGAAATACTAGCAAACTGAGATATTTAGGGATCACAAACAAAAATGTTTCATTCTCGGTTTTTATTTCTGTTGTACTTGAAATGGAAGTTAATTCTTCTTTTAGGAAATATTCAAAACCTCATATTTTCATCAAAAACTATTCTGAGGAAGCATTTTCAATAGGTACAGTTCTTTTTCCAAGTCAAAACTGTCTCTGTGGTAAAATGCATGGAATGATTTCCAGAGTTTTTGAGATGCAACAGTATTTATAGAGGAATATCCCTGTGGAAGATGCCAATGAGTCATTACTCATTAATCTAGATATACCCACAGGGAAAATGTAAATAACGTTTTCTTCCACCAAATACTATCTACTCAGATGATTTTTCTAAAAAAATTGTCTTTAGCAATTGCAAAAAAGGCATTTATATTCAGTCCCTTCAGAGTGATCAAAACCAGATATAAGGATGATGAGGATTTTTTTCCATAAAATGTACACAAGTATCATAACATGACCAAGATTTCATATTTATTTTTTCTGTCCTTTTTCTCTAATATATCACTAAAACTAATCCAATTTTCCAAGTCTTCTTTGAACTAAATTTTCATATTCACTACCAAGTATTAAGAACCGTTAAAAACTATAATAGTTTAGGTATTTTTTGGTAGTATTTTTAAATCCAAATGAAATCAGGACTCCCTTTTCCAGGAGCTGTATATGCACATATGAGGACAAGCAGGCAGATTTAGATAAAGAAAATCGCTTCAACTAGCTAGCAGAGACCTTGAAAATAATTCTAGCGTCTTGATGTTTGGCTGTGTGAGTGTCTCAAATCCATGTTATAGTGAGTTCACTCGTATTCCAGATGAATGGGTCATCAACTAGACAACCGTATGTTCTGAATTTACAGACATATATTCTAGAAATAAAAGTTTTAGCCTATATTCTCTGCTTGTTGAATATATGCATTTACTATTAAATTCAATGGGACCAATGTGAACATCTAAAGAGACTCTTCATTTACAAGGTCTGATATGAAAGAAAAATTATGAAGTATTGGAAGAGAGATTAAAGTCATTAAAAGAGATACAAACCTTGTATTGTGCTCACTATATTTAAAAGTAATACGACTAATCAGAGGAAAAATAAAACTGCAACACAAGAGAATATATAATGAATTTGAATTTACAAAATTACAGACTGTGGCTTTTACAAATGTTTTTTTATAGAAGAAATTAAAGCATGGACAAAAGCAATATGTCAAGAAAATTTAAAAAGAATATATTTTGTACAACTGGCTACATGAGAATGCACATATAAATTTTTTTTATCACTTTAAGTGTTCTACTAGTAGATTTATAGATAACTTTATAAAAGAGGCCCTAGAGTCTGATATTGTGGTCTACAGTGACCTAATATATCTTCATAAAGTAAATATCCTTAAGGTGAAACACTCTCTCCTCTGGCTTAAAAGCTAAATTTAAAAATGTAACAATGTCTATCAGTGCATGAACTGTATCTTTTGGTTTTCAAGTTTAAAATATGCATGAATTTTCTGACATTTTGCCATATTTTACCATTCTTGGCATGTAGTCCAAGACCAGTAGCCAGAGTAATAGTTCCAAGTGATAAAAATGAATAAGAGAAAATGAAGTAGAGATATACCTGTCCTTCCAAAACAATGGGGAACTCTTCAAGGTTGAATCATTAATAGCAGTCACTCATGTCCTCTCACAATTAGAATACAATCCAGAGGTTTAATATGAAAGACTGGTCCCCTATATATCAGGGTGACTCTTTTTAAAGACTATATGAAGTTTTGTCTTACATTGTTACCCTAATATTTTTAAGTTGTTATTCAAGCATATATTGATTGAAATTGCATTGATAGTATACTGCTTAAAAAATGGCATCAGTAACATTTCATAATGTATTTTATTTTACCTCTTTCTTTCATCCAGCATTTGGGTTTTTGTTTTACTCTATACAAAGTCATAAACTAACTTGCAATAAAGTAATAAATTAGCTAGCAAAAATAAAATATTAGAAAGTGGGATTTCTTCCTCATATGAAAGTCTTAATACGAAATATAACTATAACAAGATAAAGATATGTTATATGGCTATGTTTTATATTGTAGAACTAGAGAAACAGCAAAGCAGTAAAGGAACCACTTAGAAAATAACATTTGCTCTTCTAGTATTTTTTCCTGTTTTGAAATGACTGTGGATGAAGGAGTAATCATCCAAATTCATTCCAAGTGAAGATGAGCTTAGATGAAAGACAGTGAAACAGGACTGTAAATTATAAGTTCAGCCAAGTTCAGCCAAACAACCTGAAAAATGAATTGAATCTTCAGTGGATCACTTGCCCACTAGCACTGGATAATCTGCAAAATCACATCTGGCTGAGATTACTCACAGAGAAGATTTCCAAGCTGTTCTTTATACAGTACAGAGAAGTAATCTAGTGTAAAATGTGTTAATCCATCACCTAGAACAGAAAAACACTTGTTCTTTCTCAAAAAGAAAAAGCTGTGGTTTCTATGCATAAGACACTCATGAGCCCAGTCTCCTGGATTAAATGAGATATGAGGACACAATTCCTGAACTTCTTAAACAGTATATTAAAGTAAATATTTGAACACAATTTTTGCCTCTTACGTAAAGATAATCTGGGTATGGCATATTCTAAGGTGCTAAGTGACTATGTTGGGAAATTGCAAAAGGGAAAAGAACTTTTTCTTTTGGTGTCACACTGTACTTTAAATATTTTAATAATCACTTAACAACAGAACACATTATAATTTCATACTGAGTAGGAGATGTCAGCAAGAGTTTTTGTCTGAGAGTCATCCAAATTTCAGTGAGAATTCTGGGAGCTGAATAGGTTGAAATCATCCTGGAGACAATAATTCCACATTGTGGAATTGAATTCTGGGCTTTACAATGTGAAAAAACATAACTGCCTGCTTGATGTGTTTTGTATGACATGCATAGGGAAATTGACATTTTGTAAATTATGTTGGATGCTAGGTGTAGTAAAGACACAAAATGGTGACTGGCATTTATGACATGATTGTTTTTTACCTTCTAACAGAAGATATGAAAAAGGCATAGAGAAGAAAAAAAAATGAGACCTCAGGGTTAAATTGGTGATACAAATATTTTATGTCCACCTTTTTCACTCTATGCTACACCTTATAAACATTATAAATCTATGTCAAGATAAGGGTCAGATATGCATCCTCCTTCTGTTGCATTAAGGGGCTATACCAAATTTGTCATTATGGGTCTGGTCACGGATCGCACTACCATGACTCAGATGCACAAATAATGAAATATAATTTATCATTATAGGTCCAGTTGTGCCACTTCGATATGAGACTACCATGATTCAGACAGAGTGCCCACTCTATCATTATAGGTTTGATCACACCCCTTGATATTGGACTGCCACAATCCGGATGTACAAATATCAAAAGGCACCTTCAGCCTAGCCAGCTTCAGCCTAGTTTATTGAACTACCACGGCCGTCTCAACAGAGGTGGGACAAGTTCAATAAGAATTAGCATTACTAGCTGGAAAAAAGGCAGTTTATTGCAGCAACAGACTCAAGGATTTTTTGGATTTCTGGCGATTAATACACTGAGTTCAAAGCACAATTAAATGCAAAAGAACTTAACTAATAACGAGTTATAAAAGTATATGATACCTAAGCTATATAGTAACTATAGAGATTTCTAATTTTCCCGAGAAGGCACTCAGTGTAACTAAGTGTTCAAATCACACAGAATATCACAGAATTGTAGGGGTTGGAAGGGACCTCCAACCCCCTGCCAAAGCAGGTTCCCTAGAGGAGGTCGCACAGGTAGGCAACCAGATGGGTCATGAATATCTCCAGAAAAGGAGACTCCACAACGCCCCTGGACAGCGTGTTCCAGTGCTCTGTCATCCTCACCATGAAGAAGTTCTTTCTCACATCAGTGCAGAACCTCCTGTAGTCCAACTTGTGACCATTGCCCCTTATCCTGTCCCCACAGACCACTGAAAAGAGGTTGGCCATCTCCCTTTGTCTCCCACACTTCAAATATTTATAAACATTGATGAGATCCCTTCTCAGTCTTCCCTTCTCAAGGCTGAACAGCCCCAGCTCACTCACAGCCTTTCCTCAAAGGAGAGATGCTCCAGGCCCTTAATCATCTCTGTGGCCTCCAGTGGACCCTCTCCGGGAGATCCCTGTCTTTTTTGTACTGGGGAGCCCAGAACTGGGCACAGCACTCCAGGTGAGGCCTGACCAGGGCAGAGTAGAGGAAGAGGATCACCTCATTTGACCTGCTGGCTACGCTCCTCTGAGTGCACCCCAGGATCCTATTGGCCTTCATCAGGGCACACTGCTGGTTCATCTTGCAGTTCAAATGTGCCACCTAACATATCCCGGCCTAGGATCTGGCATCACACAACCATCCTGAACAATAAAATTTTATACTTTTTAATATTTCAGCATACCAAGCAAAAAAAAAAAAAACCTGTGCTACCATTTAGAGTAAGGAACTTTTGCAGAAAAACATCTGAATTTTTTTTTTTTTTTAATTTAAATCTTACAACCTAAATTCACTGCAGGAATACAAATGATGTTCATTTATTTTCCAACATCATGCATGGACTTTTGGAAAGTCACATTAGTATCTCTCTTAAAACCTTTACACAGCATTCTTGATACCTTAATGTTAAAGACTTAACTGTAGGAAGAAGCCAAAATGAATAAATTTATTCAAGTTGTGGACAATAATTCAGATATATTACTTAAAAAAATCGATTTTAAAGCTACATTCACATTTTTTTACCAATCTCAAAGAGATTATTAATTAATAGCTATATTACTCCACTTCCCAGAAAGCCACAGAATGGATTCAGGGAGATCATCCACCTTCCTTGAGTAAGTGAAATATAAGTTTTCTTCTATAATAATAAAATGAGCAATGACAGATCCTGTTCTCTGGTCCTGAGGTCATACATCTGGACATGATATGAACCAATATATAATATTAAAATATATCACTTAGAGAAAAAAGAACAAACCAAACCAAACCAAACAACCAAACCACAAACCAAAACCAAAACCAAACACCTTCCTTCCCAAAAAAACTCCAAACAAACCAACAACCAAAACCCTAAAGAAACAGAATCCAGACTTTATACTGGAAAATGTAAGTATAAATATGGTGTAAGCAGGTCAATGTAGAGAGAACACTTGCTTATAGCGAGTCTATCATCTACCTGGATTAATGCTAAATATTTGACACTGTCCCACACAACATCCTTGTCTCTGCATTGGAGAGACATGGATTTGACATATTGATGACTCAATAGATAAGGAATTGGCTAGACAGTTACACTCAAAGAGTTTCAATCAACAGCTCAATGTCAATGACACCAGTGAAGAATGGCATTCTTCTGGTGTCAGTAGCGGGACCAGCACTGTTGAACAACTTTGTCAGCCACAAGTTCATTGTGATCAAATGGACTCTCAGCAAGTTTACCAATGAAACCAAGTTGCGTGGTATGGTCAGCATGATGGAGGACAGCGATGCCATTGAGAGGGGCCTTGACAGTCTTGATAAGTGCGCTTGTCAAAAACACATGAAGTTCAACAAGGCCAAGTAAAAGGTCCCGCATATCGGTTGGTGCAATCCCAAGCCCAACTACTGGCTGGGTGGAGAATGGATTGGGAGCAGCCCTGAGGAGAAGGACGTGAGTGTTGTCTGATGAACTGCTCAACATGAGCCAGCAAAGTGTGCTGGCAGCCCAGAAAGCAAAAAATATCCTGTATGAAATCAAAAGTTGTGTGACCAGCAGGTCGAGGGAACTAATTTTCTGCTGTCCTGACACAAGGTGGGTGTACCATGTCCAGCTTTGGAACCCCCAAAATAAACATATTACTGTAGTTGACTGATGAAACAGCCTGTCCAGTAACAAAATGGTTTTGTTTATTCACCCCTTTTCTCTAGGCTTTACAGTAAAAGGTACAACTCTACTGTAAAATGGCTAAACTAATGTCTATACATTAGATCATAGCAGATTCATAGCAATATAGAGTACAAAAATGTTAGTCACTGACATCTATATAAAATGGTATACCACTAAATGCATATAAATTATACAATGTCTGAGTTATAGGTATTTCAATATGGAATATGAGAACATGCTCTAGAGGTGCCTTGAAGTGCTTATTTTATTTATTAGTCTTCATATATATGTATATATACTGAGAGGAAAAGTTGAGGTGAAGTAATATCTATGTAGATAAAGAGCTGTCTCCTCTAACCTGCTACCAAACATAAATCTATAGATAGTTCACTGATGGCTGTTCCCACTTTGCTTCCAATAATGTTTCCTTGAAATCTTGCCAGATATAAGTTCTGGTAAAAGAGAGTTCTGAATTACTTTCCATTGTTCATTATTTAACATTTTTATGTAGCTTCAAATGTATGCATTTAACAGTGGAGTGAGAAAATATATGGTCCTTGTCCAAACAAGACCAGCTTTCACAATGAAACAGAAAGAAATAATGTTTATGGCTAAAATGAAAATAGAATTTCTGAGTTTTTCTTTATATATCCCTGTTGATTTGCCTCTCCACATTGATGTGCCATTATAACTGAGCCCAGTAGCAAAGGAATGAGCTTTTTAACTGGTATTAGTAGTGTAGCTACTACACTAATGTATTCCCAGTTGTATGTTATTGTGAGGGGAAATGATTATAATTTATTAAGAAATGCTTTGTATATTAGTTTGGACTTTTTGTTTCTCTCTGGTTGAAATTCAAGGCATACCAATTGGAAGTTAGAAAAAGTTTTCCATTACTGACAGTTCTGCATAGTCATCGGTGGTAGACCTGAAACATTTTACTCACTCCCTGATATTTGTGAGACCAGTACTTTCTTTTCATACATGAAAGTACTGTAGTACTCATCTTTTTCAAGATGAATTCAGCAGTAGCGTGAGGATGTTACCATCTATCTCATAATGGTTTAATTAGAAAGCATGTAGGTGTTGTGCTGAATGACATGGTGTAGAAGTTGTTTTGCTCTGACCATGGTCAACCATAAAGTAGTTTTTCCAGGATCATTTAAGAGTCAATGATAATAATTGGGATATTGATGAAATTCCCATAAACAAGCTTCTCTTGGTTATTGCTTTTTGTTGGTTTTGGTGGTGGTGTTTTATTTAAGGGGAGTAGGTAGATGTATTGCTTGGACCTATACTGACATAATCAGAAATTCCTTTTGATGCTAATGGCAAGGTCTACTGATGGTGTTATCTTCAGGCTTGAAACACTGAAGTATCCTGGAGACACAGACTTAAATCCCAGTAGGACTGAATCAATCTTTAACCTTCAAAGGCAGATAGATCAATTGCTCTTGTGTGATGTTACATTAAGACCTTTGAAATGGCCGAACTTTCTGCTACTCTTGGGGAGTGAAGTTGCAATGGCCTTGTTCTTGAAGTTGTGGATACAGTCAACGGGCTTTGCAGAACTACATAGTGGGTTGAGACACATACTGTGGTTGTGAAATACCCAGGAACATCAGACCCTCAATCAAATACAAAATACAATTTCTCTGTATTTATATAAACTTCCCAATTAACTAATGTCCCGGAGGTGAGATATACTAATAAAAAAGAGGAATATTTAATATATGACTAACCAGTTTCATTTAAGAAATTATTATAATATTTATTCCTCTGATAATGATCAATTAATCAGCAGTGAAACTCTGAATGATTTGTGAAGTAGAAGAAAGACTTTATTAAGGAAGATTCTGAACTGCCAGAGAGATGTATCAACTTATTTTCTTACAGTTGATGCTTTCTGTTCATGCAGGCTAGGTTAATAAATATTTTATTTTCATTAATAACAATATTTTAAACTTATATCTAAAAACAAAATTATGAAAGTATGAAATAAACCCCTGAATTTTGATAGCTTCAGGCCTCTATGAATCTGGAAATTTTTTTACATTTTTCCTTTTTGGATCCCTTTTTAGCAAGTATTAATGAACTTAAACACAAGAAAATAAGTCTTATTTTTATAAGTTGTCAATTTAAAGAAATATTTTGAAGAAAAATATTTCACTTTTAAATAAAAAAAATAAAATATATTATTTCACAAACTTCATATATTTAATAAAGATTTTAGGAAGGTTAGTTACCTGTCTAGAGAGCTCTCAGATGGATTATGTTTCACTGGTGTGAAACATATATTTCTTGCATTAATATAAACTCTTTGTATCTATTTTCAAAATAATACATTTGAGGCTATGAAAAGTTCCTTCTGGTAAAACATATTGAAAACCTTTGGAATTTATTCTTTTTTCTTATCAGGACTACTGTCTTGTCCCTCGAGCAGACAATCTCCAGTACAATACCATCTGATGCTGTCATTAAATCCTCAGCGTCAGGTTTCTGTAGCAACAGAAGAGCTCTCACTGCTTCACTGTCTGCATCTGAAATCTGGAAGAAAACCAGTTAATCTTATGCTGGTTTTCTACAGGTTTCTTTTTTTTGACAATCAGCGATCTTCTATGACTGGAAAAGAGTGGTAAGTAGGAGTTAAAGTTTGTAATTATTAAATTATAGGGCTGTATTTTAGTTGTTGGTGTACATGCACACCAGATGGTGGCCTGCTGTATTTGTCACCAGATTAGAAAGATAAAGTCTGGGCTATATGTAGGCCTCCACACATGCTTATGGGTTTACTTTGTAAAGCATAAGAGGTTATAGGGCTTTCAGTGTTTATTTATGATGGCAATTCTTGAGAAACCTTTACTTTAATTTGATTTTAAATTTCATGGGATGAACATGGTGTTTAAAGTTAGTTTTGATGTTACTGTTTTCTCACTGTTATCCTTCTCCAGGGTGACAGTAGCAAGCAATATGCAATTACATGGAGTGTATCTGGTTAAGGAGCTACTGTTCACAGCACAGACAACTGTATTTTACTTTAAATATATGTTAAAAAATAAAAATTGTGACCAGAAATAACATAAGATTTTTATACAGAAAATCTTCAAAATACTGACTGCGTTTTAGAGATTGAATGTTTGTAATTACTAACAATTAAAAAAAAAAAAAAAGCTTTCCTTTGTTCACTAAAAACAAAGCAACTGTCTTCTGAAATTAGCTTTTCTAATGTCTAAGACAAATTTTCTAAAGCCAGTAGAAAGCCCACCCAGCTGTCATGGAGAGATCCCAGATCAGTTGAGTTTTGGGTTTCATTTTACTAGTTATCCATTACTTCTTATTATATTTTTATGACCTTATGTTGTTGTATATTTGGTAACATGAATGATGTTTTTATTAAATTTTACTCATTATCTATCTTTTGGAAAAATATTTATACAAAGTGTAGCATACATTTTTAAAACCATATCAATAAATAAGCCCGAATTACTGTTGTTTGTTGGTGCACAAAATTTGGTTACGTTAATTGTGAAAGCTATGATATAGTTTGAATAAAAAAGTTGTGAGTGTAATTTTATCCCTTAAACCAAGAGATTATACCTTTATCATTCTGAATTCTGGAAGAAAAAGTATTACACTTTGATATAATAAGCATTTTGCTTATACATTTATCAGAATATGTTTAGTTATTTTTTAATGAGACAGGACATCAGTAAGATGAAGAGATACTGTAGCAAGTGTCAAGAACTTCCACAGAATCAGTATTTTTACCTTTTGTTTGGCACCTTAATAAATGACTTTTTTGTATATATGTCTATATATATATATATATATTTTGCATTCAAATCACACCATTGGATATTATACTAATCTTTACATAACTGCAATTATTATTTGAATTACAGATATTATTTATTGATTAATTTTTAAGTAATTTGCTAAATAATTCTAGTAATTAGTTAGAAGTCTTTCAGCAATTTTATTAAAATACAAGTTCATCTAATTAATGGTTAAACCTCTTTTCTGAAAGAACGAAGACAATGGCAGTAATCATTCAAACACTTTTAAAAATAATGTCAGAAATAATTGGCTTTTGCTAAAGAATCATGTGATGTGTAAAAGATAAGCATGTGAAAGGCTTATCAATATTTACTGAAAATATGTGATCCAGCTAGAATATAATTTTAACATGGCATAATTGTGAGACACATACACCTTCATTCTACGTTGTGGTTTTTAAGTTTGTAACTTTTCATAAAAAAATGCCACTTGGTTTTTCACACATCTATGAAGAGGAGTTAAATAAACCCACCAGAGAAATTTCTGCACTTGAAGACCTACTTACTACATTTTCCAATAAGAAAGAAAACCATCAGACCCTTGTATACACAGTATTATTCTAGCAGCGGTATTGAACTGATTTGAGGATGAATCAGACCCCAGCCACAGATCTCTCTTTGCAATGATAGGAAGATACTAATTGGAAAGTAGCAAAAACTCCACACATCTTAACAACACATAGATCATTGCAAATGGACACAGTGCTAAGTACCTCAACCTAGTCAAGTTCCCTGTATGTCCTCACAGTGTAGATAAGCGTTCTGGATCCACCAGTTTAAGCAGAATATATTTATATTTGCATACTATTTCATGCATGTTTTCTTACAGGTCCCACACTTTATACAAATTTTCAAATATTATCAGCAATCTTTTGTATTAATAAGGAAAAATATGTAGGATTTAATTTAATTTTTTTAAAGCCACACACTGCGAAAATGCTATGTAAGGAATGTTAAACATGATATAATATATTCAGCATATACAAACAGTTTGTGTTCCTAAAACCATTTGTGAGAGTTGATTTTCTTCCTGGTGCCATACAGTATCGTGATTTTTAGTTTTAGGAAACCTGCTTTGTCAGGGGGGTTGGACTCGATGATCTCTGGAGGTCCCTTCCAACCCTTAAAATTCTGTGATATTCTGTAATGCCAAATCTACTGAAAAATTCCCTGTGCAAATGGAATGCCTGATTAGTTCACAATTGTCACTCCAAGTTCTAATGACCATGTATATATTGCTAACCATGTATCAGACCAGAAAAGTCACCTTCATTCTAAAATGTATTTAACATAAATTTCATACTAAAGTGTGAAAGATATTTAAGGTTAATAAAGTTTTCCAAAGTACATGATGAAGAAGTAGTTATTAGTTATAGATATATCTCAAACATTGACTTTCTGGATTAGTCCAATTATTGAAGCAATTGTAAATCATAATAATTTATTAAATAAAAAATATTCATTTTTTTGGATAAATGATATTCATTGATGAAGGCTGTAAAGTGTCTTGGCATACTCTGCACTGTCAAACTGTTCCCGCTGCATCTGTAGGTAAGTCCCTCCTGATCCCCCAGACTTTTACCAGATTTTCTAGTTTTACATAACTCATGGTGTGTTCCTTTGGAAGATAATGGCTGCCGTTCTTTTATGCATCAGTACAGCAAAACTGGAGTAGGGTAAATATGCTATGCAGTGTGAAGGCAGTTGTTAACAACTAACATGTCTAACAACAATAACATATAGGTTATTGATGGGGTATGTGCATTACAGTTTCCTAGGTAAAGGAACGAGTTACACAAAAGCCTTTTCCTTTGTGGGTGGGTGCACAGAGCATTGTTTGAAATAAATTAAATTAAGTGGGTAATGAGAGCTATATATCTCACTCTTCATAGGAAGAAGGAATTTAAGGTGCCTGAGGGTGACAGAGCACTGGAACAGGCTGCCCACAGAGGTTGCGGAGTCTCCTCTGGAGACATTCAAGACCAATCTGGACATGTTCCTATGTGATCTACTCTAGATGATCCTGCTTGGGCAGGGAGGTTGGACTGGATGGTCTTTTGAGGTCCCTTCCAACTCCTAACATTCTGTAATTCTGTAATTCAGGAAGATTTTAATGTGACAAAAGAAATTAGGGATATTTGATTCTTTCAATCAAATAGGTTAGGCAGTAAGTTTGAAACCATGGAGCTGTTTATCTTCTTCTATAGTGAAGAGATTGACATGGATTTCCATGGGAGTCTCCAGCTTCTTACAAAGTTTGCCTACTTGCTTTTTCCTGAGGAATGCCTTAGCCTGTAATTTATAGTTATTGTTTTCTCTGCTTGCTCACTGAATTGTTATGTATTTTTTACAAAGTGGGTTGCATTCAATGAAATACTAAGAAAAACTCAAACCCTGGTATTTAAAGAACTTTATAAAGATACAGAAAAATTAGGAAATACCTGATCTTATTGGGTTAAAAGGTTATTTTTCTACTTAACTGCTAGCTTTGTGAAACAGCATCCCCTTGCAATTGTTGAAGCACAAATTATATATATTCAGTCTTTACACAGGCACAATATTATCTTGGGGAGAAAAAAAATGGGTTGGGTTTTATTTTTCTTTTCATACAAATGAAATAAATGGTCAGTGATATTTTTTTTTTCCTTTATCTATCCGAACTGATTTCTCCATTCCTTCAACATTTACGTCGGGTATTGAGCTAAAAGTCTGATGTGTCTCTAGTCCAATTAAACTATATATGTCGCCAGGGAATTTCAAACCTTTATTAATAAGGTGTTTGCAAAATTCTTAAATCTCTTAAGTAATTTTATTTTTGCAGACCGTTAATGAAATCAGTGTCGATGCTATGATGTGCAAAATTATATTGCCATAGAATACTGAAGAGAAATATAAAAATGACATTAATGTTATCATTTTCAAAATATTATATATTTAATTACATTTTTTTCACTTAGACTTAACTTTGAAATCACTTTCTTTTTTTACAATACGTCAAAAAAATAGATGTGATCTTCAGATGAATGTCATCCTAAAATTGCAAAGTTTCAAAAGAATAAGTTCCTGAAGCAAATACTTCTATTAAAAAAAATCCTTTCTAACGTCAAATTTAAATAAAAGCAGATCAACTCCAAAATTAAAAATAAATAAAACAGATTAGAAGGATGATTATGCTTCTATATATGCTTCTGGTGGGACCAGTGATGTAATATCATTCATGCTCAAAATTGGAAAGGGAGCTAATAAAAAATGCAAATCCCTTTATGGAATTGTTGAACATAACTGCTTCAGGTATCTTAATGGGCGTATTTCTTATTAGAAAAGTGTTTTTCTAATAATGTAAGCATAACGTTGAAACTGGTATACAAAAACTACACCTAGAAGATGGTAACTGGGAAAAAAGAAATGGAATCAGTGACATCCACTACATGGTGTCAAACACAAGACTGGATTTTTTGCTGCAAATTATGACTCTATCAAATCCAAGTACAGAGCAAAATATAAGGGCAAGTAAACATTTTGGAGACCAGGTAAGAATATCTCTTTCCCTGAAAAAGTTTCACAAATAGAACAAGAATTCTGATAGGAAATAAAAGAATGGATGTAATTTTTAATATCTTCTGAATTTTTATATATTTGAATTCCTTTTTAAATATGAGAATATTATTTTAGCTCAGAGACTCCCCCAAGAAGGTTATTTGCCTTGTAAACTGATAACAATTCAAAGTTTCAACAGCAAAAATCTAGTTCATACTTTAAAAGTGCTACTCAGGCACAAAAAGAAGGAGGATTCACTTTGGGGAAAAGTGCCACAAATACAGCTTGTCTGAAGCAGTGTCCTGAATGCAGAAACCTAAATTTTCTCTGGTCTTCCTCATAGCTCATAAATGGGAAACACATGTGGTTAAAATTAATGTGTATTTCTCAGTATGCAACAGTGTTTTTTCAAAGGAAATTTGGAAGACTGCCGAGTATAGTGTGCAAAACCTCAGACATTCTGGTTTTTTTGTGTCTCTAGTAGCATTGGCAAATAAGCTCCAGTCCAACACAGCAAGTAGCATCACCCGATTTGAGTGGATTTGACAGCAAAAACATTGGTATCCACATTAAGCATTTCAGGATCTTTATTTTGGATTAACTCTGGTTTCTACCTCCAGACTTGAATGTCTGTTAGCAGTTGGATTTATTAGGTAAACATTAGGAGTGCATGTTCTGGTTTAATTTCATTTGAAAACAGTCCTATTTGTGTGCTATGTGATGTGATCTGAAGCACTGTAAGTGGGGACAATCAGGATAGTCACTTGAAAAACATGTTACTGATCCAAATGAAAACTCTATGCAACACATCTCCTCCTTTAGCTATGGATTTAACCCTGTGTGTTCCCATTTCCTTAAGCACAACTGTTTGCAATAAAGTACTTTGAAAAACCAAAACCAGGACCTGTGTCTTTTTTTTTTTTTTTTTTGTAGTTCCATTTACAGAACTTTGGGGAGATATTCTGGAACCCAACAGTTTTACTCCAGTTTCACTTTTCTTGAGCATGTTTATCCCACTACCATGAACCTGTGACTAGGTAACAGCTACAGGGAGCAGAAGTCACTTCTGGCCCCTATTTAGTATGTCACTCTCACCTTGTGCAGGAGAACATTGTATTTGTTGTAACTTTGTCCATAGGGATAAAGGTTTGGGAAAACCCTTAAAAAAAGAGAGAGAAATGAAAACTGTGAAGAGTAGATATATTACCACAGGTTTGCGTAATTTCCTTCTTAAGGTATCTCATCCTTTGCTGTTAGTTGTGTTCTATGCAATACAGCGTCCTTGGGATGGAAAAGGTTATGAAACCTGTAGGAGTCACATGCCTGCACATCTTTGCAAATTTTAAGGATAAAGCTTGCAAGAAAAATATTTATTCTGAAGGCAATTTCCCTTGTCATCACATAAGGACATCATCTTTACCTTCTACAGTGCCTTCTATATTAATGAGACTAATTCGGCTTACTATTTGTTTTCTGCGGGACAGTGGTTAAACTCAGTGCAAATGCAGATTTTTATGAGAGAGACTGCTCTTATTAACTCTTTCTCTGTGGTGAGCAGTGCTACCCTATCTTCACTTTAAGTAAAAACCTAATTGGACAGATTCCTCACATTTTGCATATTATAGAGTCGCTCATATATAATGTTATTACCCCGATATTGTTTTCTGTCCCTGCTACTATACAGGATGTTTGTTCTTTACTGATAAATGATGCATTATTGAAAGCATAGTAGTTATTTATACTCATGTACCTATAAGAAAGACAACTTTAGAACATCTCATCATTAAAAAAGTGTATGTCCTTATTATCGTGAAACTACATGGATGAATCACTTTCTGTTACAGTGTGTCCATATTTTCCCCACTTGTCACCTAGGAAATAATTTATTTTCATTCATTGTCAGATTTTGCATCTGTACGGGCTGGACCTATGCAAAGAAAATTAAATGATTATTTATAACATAAAGAGGAAAAGTGTTAGGACATTATGACTTTGTCAAACTCTTGAACTGTTCTCTTGTTTTTAAAATAGATGATAATATTTCATTTAATGGTAACAGACAACTAATGCTTCTGGAATTGGATCCTGAGACACTGAGGTGTTTATCGTGCTTCATTTGTGCTGAATATACTTAAAGTAAACAAAATTCAATAAAACTCTATCTTCTTTTTACTTAAATGTTATCTCCCCTTCTATATCCAAAAGTACAATGTAACAACATTCCATGGTCTTGAATATATTTATTTTCATATTATCTTAACTGAAATATTATGAACTGTATTTAAAAATCATTAGCTATATGTAATTATGAAAAACCTATATGCTGCTTGGACAAAGTTTATGATATAATGGAGAATTAGTCTATCTTTCCTTAGCCCTGTGGGTTGTGCATTTATCTAAACAAGCAAAAAAAGGATTTTCGTGTTCAGTTTTTGAAGCAATACTTGGATTTTTTTATAAATAATGGTGTATTTTACAATGCCCTTCAGTTCTGCATTTCAATTACTTTATTTCAAGCTAATGTCAGGCTAACTCAGTTGTGAACCACTGCCAGCAAGTTTTGTAAATTTAGCCCATTGGTGTTAATGCATCCTGAATAGTCAGTACAGCAATATGACTAAACTAGTTTACATTCATGCTCATCGATGAATATTACACAGCCTGAAAGCCCATGACTACAACATCAAGGATGTTTGATATGGCAATTAATTTCTCTAAATTACATAACTTCTATCTTCTAGGTTGAAAAAAAGTACATTATTCACATAATGCTAGTCACTGGAATAATTTAATAAACTTTTTTTTAGGAAATGTTATTGTCTATTAGCCTAATTGCCAGAACACCTAATTAAAACAAATAAAACCTATTTTTAGGTTTATTTTGTGTCATGGTTTGGCTTGAGCTGGCAGCTGAGCGTCATGCAGCCACTCGCTTGTTTCCCCAAACACAAACACATGAGGAGAAAAAAAAGGGTGAAATAAAAAAAGAGCGGCTGAATGGTATAACGTAGCATAGGTCTAAATAACAAGTGAGAGAAGAGGTTAAAAAGTCAGCAACATATTGGAAAAAGAAAATCTTTTTAAGAAATGAGACTGGCAGGATGGACTGCGCATCTATCTAAATCACAGATTTTCATCTCAACATGACAAAGCGGAATTTTGCCAAACGTCAGTTTGGCCAAGCTCTGCTTTTCATCCCCACTCCCCTTCTTGTTTAGCTAAATTAAAATACTTGATTTCTTTCCTGTTTATTAATTTGCATGAATTGGAGCCTTTAACACTTGCAATACAATCTCTGTGGGATGATTCGCAGTACTGAAGGAAGAACAGATCTGCTTTCTATTTTTGTGACTGATAATGACCGAGCAGCCACATTCCTTACAGCATTTTAGGGGGACAGCAGATGACAATTTCAAGATCACGGAGAGGGTGGGTTTAATTTTGTGCACTGTTACATCATTGCAATAATCTTTATCACAAGAAAAGATTTGTATTGTGCAGTTTCCTTTCCTCATTACAGTTATTGTCATAAGAATGAGAATCAGAATGCAATAGACCATGCAGTGAAAGAGACTACCAAACCACTGCAAACTCAACAACATTTTCTCAAAACTGCCATTAATCTGCCCCATTTCTTAGACCAGACATTGTGACTGACTGATTAGCCGACCAAACTGTTCACTGTTGAAAAGGTTGAGATAACACTTTTGGCTATTTCCCACCACAACCCCCCAAAGTCATAATGTACCATTGAAAGTGTTATGTGTTCTTAGCATCCTGCCAAGAACAAATCAGTTTGACCAAGTGCTGGCCCACAGCTGGAGGGCTGCCTGAAGTAACAAAACAATCACGCCACTCTAAACACAGGCTCAGTGTGATACAAGGACTGCACACAAAAGCACCTTATTAAAAACAGACATAAGCAAGTCCTCTAGTCAGGGTGGGACACAACTGCATGCTTATCTTTTATTGTATTTTCTTTTTGTGGGCAGTCTTTCTCTACACTATATTTTATGTCATACCATGTTTATATGATATGGTATGACACTGGCAGCATCTCATGCTGATGCAGGAGTTGAAAAAATGCATCAATGGTAATCCATTCCTATGTCATCTGCAAACTCAGCACAGTGAATTAGAGTTGTTGGTGCTACCCCCACATGATAATGTAGTCTTCATTTTATGTCCCCTCGCTTTTATGAAATCTTCTTTTTTCTTTTTGTGTGCACCTTTTTACGAGACTGATTCCAAGGGAATATGTGTGCTTCTGGCCCTTTAAGCTCTTTTGTGCTCTAGGTGTAAACAGTTTATTATACCTAGCTCATCAGCAGGATGTCAATCATTTTGTATACTTACACACACCATATTCTTATGCAGAGACTAGTTTAGACACTGTGTCCTCTTAGAACCTGCAAAACAATGCTGCTTTTCACCATCGGAAGGTTTGTTTTGTTTCTAACACTACTGCATCAAAGGTAAAGCGAATCTGAGATTCAGTAAAAAAAACTAGGGCAGGGAGCAACTAACAATCTGAGATATTATCAGCAGTGGAACAGAACATAATTTTTTATAAACAGTCCTTTCAGTAGTTGTTACACAGACAAAAAGCATAATTTTTACCTGTGACGGACTCTGAAACAGTAATCTACAATACTCCCAAATTAAAAGAATTACCCAAATTATGCTGTACAAACACACATGCATTGCCATTCTTCCCGCTGCTATGGAACATTGCTTTAACCTTTCAGGAAGGATATATTGTAATGGTATTATGTGGAGAGATTTTTGCAGAAGACTTTCTGAAATACAATTTTATATGTAATTTTCTTATTTTCTATGATGTTTTATATAGTTTTATATATACATGCATATATATATATAACAAATGGTCAAAGTATATTTGTAGATAACTGTCATTTTCCTCGGCACCCTGAAGTGTTTACACTATTTCAGAATTCCATATGAATAGAAACCTGTTTGGTTTTCCTTTGAGGAATGTCTTTTTTTTTTTTTTTAACTGTGACCAATTTCCAACACTTTCAGCAAGAGTGACAATTTTAAAAATAGCTTTTGCTCTAAATTCAACACATCCTTTGTCCTCTGTTCTGGCATGTGCCTTTTCAAGGTATTTAATGTAAACACAGCTACTCCTTCCACTTTCCTGCAGACCAGTGGCTTTGCCTGTGTTGTACCTCCTTCATTATTCCACTAACACAAAGCTTATTCAGTCTGATTCAAAGCTAACAATTTTCTCTTCTTAATAAAAAAACCCAAAACAGGTGATTATGAAAAATTGGATGACCAGAGTAAATAAAAACAATACAGAGAACTCATTACATCAGAGAGAATTAATTACATGCACACATGCGTAGATTAATTCCCCAAATTATCAAAGCAAATGTCTGAAATAGAAATTATTTTTTAATATCTGCTAAAGAAGAAACATTGCTGTGAGAGGCAATTAGTGTACTTTGTAATTCCTTTTCAGTAAAATATAGTAAATTGCCTTTCATATTCAATACAGAATACTATTAGGATCTAAAGAGTTTGTGCCCCAAAATAAACTGTTTTCTATTTTTGGGGAAAAAAATAAAAAAAAAAAATATATAATGTGCATATATGTATACATGTATATATATGTGTATATATACTCTGTATATATACATATATATACACATGTATATATATATATACATGTATATATATACACATATATATATACTGCATGTATATATACTCTGTTACTTAGAAAAACAAAAAGACCAAAGCATTCAGAAATATATATATATATGTGTGTATATATCTATTTATGAGTTCTATAATTTATGAATTAATATATCTATACACATATATGTATATATGTGTATTTATGAATGCTTTGGGTATTTTTGTTTTTCTAAGTAACAGAACTCAGTCCACCTATTGCTGAATGCCTTACATTTAGTTACTTAGATATTTTTAGTTTGCTCTTCCAATCATATCATCCCAGCACTTTAAGCCTGTATTCTTCCTGGTGAATTCCTTAGCTGGGAGCCACCATCTCCTGGCTATTGGCTGAGTGTTAAAATCACAATGAGCATAGAACAACAGTACTTTTTCAAGTAGTTGACACAGCAACCTTGTGAAGGGTACTGTAACTTAATATATTATCTGTCCTTAGAAAAATCATTGAACCTACACAAAGAAGTACAGCCAGAGAAACTGGGTGTTCAGAACCAATTTTCAGATGGTCCAGACCGCTCAGCTTTTGCTCAGTTCAAGTAGTTCTATTTTAACTACGCTGAGATTTGAGTGCTGTGATTCCCTGCTGTCTATACTGGAATAGCTCTCTTCAAAAACTGCCCTAGATATGATTTTCAAGAAACATTATATGTAATTTTATAACACTAACTCTTCATATGAGCCTGGATCACCTTGAAGACAGTGTCTGATGTCACTGCCTGGAGAGATCGTTTTGTTCATTAGGAGAACTGTATCAGCTAGCTCCTATATGGCAGCATCCTGACATCATTAGGCAGATAGATAGCTAGACATGGCACAAAGACTCCATGGGTAAGATGAGAGAGACAAAAGCCAACATAGCTAATATTTAAAGGGTCTTTTTGACTAAATGTTTGAAATGGGTTTTAAATAATCTATGTAGAATTTTAGCCTTGCCTGATACAGTCACTGTAATTGACTGTGTAAACTACTTTTCAAATGAAGATGGAGCAACTTTCTTTAAAAAAAATAGATAATTGCTCAGATGATATGATGCACTGGTGTTAGGTGTTACTTGAACCATTCTGAATCAGTATACTTTATCTGCTTTCTTTTACTGTAAAACTTCAAAATTGCAAAAAAAAAAAAAAAAAAAAAAAAAGAGTAACAGTGACTATGCTTTGAGGATAATGAGTGAGTTTTTAAAGTTATTAGGATTCCAGGACCAAAGGGTAGAATAAGGCATATGGGACAAGGCAAGACTAAAATTAATTCAAAATTGCAATGTGTTGATCTGTCTAAATTTTTTTTAAACCATTGTTATATATTTCAGAAATGAGTAGTTTTCAGAAATCATACAGGTTTTAGTTTTATTAAATTCTTTGTCATGAGAACTCTGAAGGCTTGTGTAGCCTATGTGAAATCATGTTGATTTCTGTGATTCTCCTGTTTTTCCATATATTGTTATGATGCAAATATACCACTGCTTCAAACTGCCAAAGAAAAATTTACCTGGTCCATGGATCTGTGATTCTACTCACAGAAATTATCATAAAGAAAAAAATACAAACACATGAAAAGACATTTGGTCACCAAATTCCTTGATGTTATTGTGGGAATTGTGCAAGGAGAGTGTCATAGGTCTCTAGCATATGTTTGGATGGCATTTATTGTAAATTAGCCTTAATCACAAACAAGATTTTTATTTGCTAAGGTAATTTGATAGTTAGAAATTTTGTCCCCTCTCTTTAAAAAAGTCAGATCAAGAATTTTAAAATCCTGGATTTATCATTTACAGATTGTCCTGCAGCAACCTTATGATGGTAGGCAGAAGGGGACTTATTAGAGATTTTGTGTAGAAAAGAAGCCTGTGCAAAAAGGTGAAGATAGAAATCTACAGGTTCCTGATGGATACACAAATTAGCTGTGCAGCTGCTAGACTACTCCATTTCTCATGTTGGAACATAGAGCTGGTTTTATAGAATATAGTTAATCTGAATCTGGGGGCATCAGGACCTGTGGTGCTTGGGAAATCAAAGCAAAATGAGTTGTTTAAGGTTTGCAAAAATGCAAACATGGAAGTGTAGAGCTAAAATTATGTTTTGTGTAAGTATATTAAAGAGTGGGGTGTACAGGTAAATTGATCTTTATCTTTTGCTGGAATTGTTCTCACAAATAATAACATGATTATTTTAATTATAATCTAAAAACAAATTCTGACAGCAATTTCACTAAAACTATACAGCCAAAGCAATGTCTCTAACTGAGGTGCTGAAAAAATTTAATATGTAGTATAGTTGAATACAGATGCAATTCTTTGGACATTTCTTTTGAGTGATTTTGTGTGTATTAAGCCACATGTATTTTAGCAAACAAAAATTTATTTTTTAAAATCCCATATATTGACTTGTTTCTTTCTTAACCACACCAAGCAAAGTTAGAGTAGTGGGAAAATATTTCAATTATTAGTCTTAAAAATACAAAAATAATTTCATGTAAATTTGACAGAGAAAAAGTAATCTTAACTTACATCACAACTCTTTCAATTGTGACAGAGGATCTTAAAGTAATTAGAATCCAAATGATACAGTTAATTTCAGTAGAATACTTTTGAAAACTTTTTTTTTTTTAAAGGAAATGGGTTTGATCTAAGCACTTACAGTTTTATGCTATGCTTCTCTGCTTTTGCATAACTTTATTACAAACATAGGAGGTTCCATATTTTAACTAATTAGGTCATGAAATAGGATATTTTTCAGAGCACTATGGCTTTTCTTTCTATGGAACATCTTTAAGGACCATTAATAAATATGTTGTGAAGATTAGATACCTGGAACTGGTATTTTTTTTTAGAAATAAGAATTCAAAGTATAGAATGAAATTGTGTATAATGGTAAGGCGATGCTCAAAGACATTAAACATGTGGGTGAAATATAGATCTCTTCACTCAGCACATTATCTGAGAGCTACAAGATTGCAATCATAACAGAGTAATGAAAATGGATTTAGCTGATGCCATTTCTCATTTTCATTACCATCATTTTCATGAAAATGGATTAATATTATGCTATTTTGTATTCTCAAGGCAATTTTTGTCACAAAATGGATTCATGCCAAGCCATCTACTGTTCCTGTTAATCTTTGTCAAGAAGGCAGGACACCAAATTTTTCGTGACCCATTGAGTTCATGGGAAAACTTTCACCACCCTGAAGACTTCAAACTTTTTTGGTGGTTTGAATAGTCTAACTCTATATGATGCTTACTGAAGGAATACCAGTAGAGAACAAAAAGCCCAAGAAACAAAAAACAAAACAAAACAGATTTTTTTTCTTAATGTATTTGCAGAAAGTATGCTATAAAGTACAAAAATATTACATCCATGGAAATTAGTGTATAGGTTACAAGTAATTTGGGTAATTATTTAGTGTTTTACATATGCATGTGAATGTAGGGATATATACCAAATACCCTTTATATATGTAATAAGGTAGACATTATAATCATGTTATGTTATGTACTTCAAGGAATATATACAATCCTTTCTGTGTGTATGCACATATGTATTTGTGTGATAAACCAGTGTGCTATTGGACTATAATGTGGTTTAGTCCCAGATGGCAACCATTCACCATGCAGCTACTTGCTCTCTCCTTCCTGGTGGGATGGGGAAGAGAATCAGAAGAGTGAAAGTGAGAAAAACTTGTGGGCTGAGATAAAAACTTTTTAATAGGACACATAAAGAAGATGATGATTGATTGATTGATGATGATGATGATGATGATGATGATGATGATAACAACAGCAGTAAGATATACACCAAATAAATGGTTGACAGCACAGTTCCTCACCACTTGAAGTCTGTGCTGTGCAAGACCATCATCTACTGCGTAAGACCCCCCATCAGCCCCCACACACAAAGAAAACAAGACAAGGTATTCATTCACCACTTCCCCTCTGTAGGTGGGTATTCAGCCATCTCCAGGAAAGCAGGTTTCAGCATATGTAATGGCTACTTGTGAAAGCAATCACCATCAACCCTGAATCCATGCTGTGCATAAAGCCTGGATGCTGGTCAAGGCCACCAGACTCCCATTTGCTGCTCTGTATGACCCCCAGCTTCCATGCCTCTCAGCCTACTACGCAGTTATAAATGCAATCTAACTCATACGGTATTTAATACCTCTTTGTTCAGTTGAGGTCAGCTGCCTTGGCTGTGGCCCCTCCCCTTGGGTCCCATCCCCACCCCACCCCCCTTCTGGTTGGGCAGCCTTATATGAGAAGCTGAAAAATCCACTTCAAGTCGATAAAATTCTAACATGAAGGGAAGTACTAATTTTCCAATGAAAGTATTATAAGTATTTAA
The DNA here is from genome assembly GCA_013399135.1 of Heliornis fulica. Lineage (NCBI taxonomy): Eukaryota > Metazoa > Chordata > Aves > Gruiformes > Heliornithidae > Heliornis > Heliornis fulica. The sequence goes on along the minus strand of VXBZ01011547.1, from coordinate 11,146 downwards.
AAAGGAAAATTTATAAATTTCCTATTTCTTAATGCGTAATTCTCTTCTGAATACCTACAAGATTAAGAAGCACAAAGGTGTTTTCAAAGTTTGGATGTATATTTTAAATTCCCAGAATCATACTTGGGAGAATCTGATTGATTGGTGATTAGCTGTTTTAAAAGTATGTCAAGTCCTTTCCATACGCAAAACTTTCATGGGAAAGTCTGAAATATGCATCATATTTTCCTACACAAGGCCTTCTGGCTGTTATGTTTTTCCCTGTATTCTAATTACTGAGTATCATATATTTTCCAAGGAAACTAGATAGCTTTCAGCTGAATACCACAGTGCTGGTTTTCAATATAAGATTTGCATTACAATATGGGATTCCCTTTATTACATACTATGGATTTCAGCTGTTTATTTTGGATACAAATAATTTGAAAAGAGGAAATACTGCTTCAAAATGTCAGAGAAGTGTGAAATAATAAAGTCTTGGAGATTTGAACTTGCTGATAAACCTTTCTGAACGTAGCCCTTTGTATATCTGGGATCTAATTAACAGAGAGCAAGCTTTTATTCAGGATACCTGTTTATATTAACATCTTCTACTGCTTAAAAATTTAGCTTCATAAATCTTACTAGTTATTAAGCATCTATAGCTTCTTTGATGCTGGACTGTTTCATGATCAACATATGATTATTTGAAAAAGACCAATAGTTTTTCCTTTTCACAGGAATACTTTGTAGACCAAAAATTTCAGAACTTGGCTTCAAAACACTACAGTTCCTTTTCTCTATCTCTAGGACATGGGCCAATATATTTCAATACCTATTTAAAAGAAAAAGAACAATAATATTATTTAAAGTATCATCTTGTAAACTCATTATCCTCCTGTGCTCTCAGCTTTCATTTATTAAAAATTATTTACCCAGAAACAGGCATTTACTTCCCTTATAAAATGTGAAAAATGTTCTGTAGTGGTTATATCTGTAGTGAATATCTTAAGGTTTGTTTTCTAGTTTACACTTACCAGAGGCCAAACATGTTAGATAGAAAGCAATGCTATATTGAAAGGGGAAAAAAATGGATTTAAGATGATATTAAATGTGCTTTCAGTTATCCTCAGGACTGATGACTCATCAGGCAATTTCAATTTAAAATCAGAGTTGCAAACGAAACAGAAGTTCTTGCTCAAGGGACTGTTGATTAATTAGGCATCAGACATAAAATTCAAATAACAGGTTTGGGAGCAAGAACTAGAACTTGGAGCTGCTCTGCTGACTCTATAGGGCCCCACTTTCACAAGGAAGGAAAGCAAATTTCGCAATCTCATGGTAGCCATTCTCTGTGTATTCAAAGCAATCTCTAGGAACACATATATTTGAATGCCATTAAGAAAGGGCATTCCCTTCTTGATCATATAAGACAAATATAGCTTATGTTTAGAATGTATAAGCAGCTAAAAACCAAATCCAGTTTTTAAAAATATGATAAAGATACTGACAATGTTTCACTTCTCTTCATTTGCCTCTTTTGCATGGCAGTTCAGTGGGACAACTCCTGGTTGCTTGTGTAGCATTTCAAAAGAAATGGGAAGGTGGTTGGGTTGGAATTGAGTCAATGACAACAGGGAGGCTGATACATTTTCCTATTTAATATGGTAGCCATTATAGGCTTCCTTTAGAGTTTTTATTAACATCAGCTTCCCAATTGCTACTGTTACCAGGGAATAGTTTGATCAGCCACAGAGACACATGCTGTGTGGTAATTCCACAGAGCTAACATATTTCGGTCTCTGTAAAGTGGAAAATTCTACTTTATATCTATCTCTACAATACTTTGAAGCTAGTATTACAGTTATATTTGACATCATAATAACACAGAGTGCTTAAGATGCTCCTGATTGGCTAATAGTAAATGTTCACCTTTTTCTAATGAAATTCTTTGAAATAACTAAAATGGTATTTAAATATAGCATTTATTCTCAGAAATACTCACTTCTTAGTACTAAACCATTTTCTCATGTTCTTAATTTCTACTTGAATAAGATTATTTTACTGAATACATAGAAAGTTATATAGAAGGCTTGATAGCCCTCTTATGTTGCACACTAACAGAAAATCACCTGAAGTCACTAGACTGTCATAAACCACTAACTGAACAATCAGACAATATGATATCATTTTAGAATAATAAACCTCCTTAACACCACTGGCTGACATGGACCTGAAAGGCATCTTCCCAATTGTTTTTTGCATTTTTAAATGAGTAGTCATAAAGCTGAAAATAGTGGCTGTCACTTGGAGGACGATAATTATTACTGGTGGCACATCCATGGACGGCAATAAGAACAAAGATGTTTCATGCTCAGTTATGCAAGGAGTGGCTACCTCATTCTGTTTTAACCTGTCTGGGATCAGGTTGGTATGAAAAGGAAGTTCACTGGTTGCTTCTGTCACATTGAGGATGTTGTACTCTCAAGGACTATAGAGGTGAAGCTGCTCTTGAGATAAATTGCTCTATGGAACAATTCTATTTGTATCTCAGATGATAGAATTTACCTTTAATATGAGACAAATCAATTATCTTGAAATGATATCAGTTAAATAAATTGTATTCATAATATCTGTTAATTAAAAAGCATTCAATACGCATAAAAATAGAAATGGAAAAGATCTCTAGTGACTTCTTATTTAGGGAAAAAGCAATTTTTTTTTCTTCTATTCTGTTGTATATTGGAGTACTGTTATCTGTAGTCATCAAATTTTCTTCTTTTTTCTTAATAAAAAATAATCAGTATTTTCATAATAAAAATACTGAGACTTTAGGGCATGTTGCTTAGCCATTAACTGACATAGCACAGAAGAAATTGATGCAAACTTTTCCTTCATTAATATTTCAACAGATTTTGATTTATATAATGACCAACACATTTTGGTTTTTTTTTTTTACAGTAGCTTCCATTTTGACAAAGATTTAGCCTTCTCATTTTTTATATTTCTTAACTAATATGGAGAATATTGCAGATTACACCTTAAAATATCCATGTACATTTGTGTTATCTGGTATGAATATAATATTCACAAGCTTTCAGTATTTTTTGTGTCAAATAACAAAAGATCAGTGCATAATTTAATTAGTAATCTAACATGTTAGGAAGACCAGGAAGAAGCTTGAAAATTAAATTATATTTGTAGTAGAACAGATATAGAGATATATTGGCTAGGAAGGTGGGGTTTGTGTGTTGATAAATTTTCTTTTTCAATTTTTTTATTAATCTAAAAATAAAAAGTATACACCAGAAAATAATAATAATAATTTATAAGAAGTTGTTAATTATTGAGGACTGTGTTTTTCAAAATCAAATCAATTTGTTTGAACTTTGTTATATAATCAAACCATACCAATAAGTTTGCCTAATCAGTATTAATCATGATTACAGAGTTTACTTCAGGTTATTGAAAGTAATTATGTAAGTGCATGAATGATTGTAGTAATTTTTATTACAAATTACATCTACTACACCTATTTACATTATTACACCTAGTAAAACCATAAACTTTCCATCTCTCCTATTAATTGGAACCATCTAATGTAAATACCACTAAAGTAAAATATAAAATAATATTTAAAGAAAAGATAGCATATTATAGAAAGTAGTGTTCATTTAAACATAGAAAGGTTTAATATTTTAATGTCATCAAAGAGTGACATTTCTTCCATCTTGCAGTTAATAATATTCCGTTTAAAACCATAAGGTTTCTAATGAGGTCTAGGGCTTTGGTGAGGTTATCTGTTCTCATACATGTGATACAGATCTTATTCAAACCTTTTTCTTCTGGGAGATTAGACCTCTTTGTGGGTTTTCAGTGTAATACCTAGCTTGATTTAAAAGAGTTTAAAGTATGTGGGAAAATTTTGAAAACTATTCATCTCCCCACAAAGAAGTAAAAGTTTCATTATCCTTCAAGGTTTTTAATAATTTCCTTCTGGATGCCATTTGTGGTAAAGAAATAATTCTTTCAACCAAAGAAACAAGTAGTTTTTGAGGGGTTGGTTTCCTTCTTTTTAAATAAAAGTGTTGCATTACTTGTAAAAATAGTCAGATTAAATTGCTAGGAATTTCTTTCATTGAAATTTGCAGTTTTGTTTCTGTTAGCCTTTTAGGCCTTTAGAAATTTTTCAGGAGAAATGACACTCTTGGGTGAGGGTGGTGCATAGAATAGGACAGAACAGAATAATCTCAGTTGAGATAGAAGGAATCTACAACATCATCTAGACCAGCAACATTGCTGCTTAAGATCTGACCAAAAGTTAAAGCATATTCCTCAGGCTGTTTTTCTGTAAATACCTCTCAAACACTTACACAGACATTGATGACCTCTCCAGGAAGCCTGTTCCAGTGTTTGAACATTCATTCACTAAAGATAATGCTTTGTATTTTCCAGCCTGAACCTTTAGTAGATGATCAAGAAGGGTCATGCTGTAGCATCCACTGTCACCTTGAGTACTGTGGAGGAATCCCACCAGGCCCCATGGCCTTACAAACGTTTGGCTGGTATAGAGAGTCCCTTTACCATTTCAGTGTTCATAAATGGAAAGTCACTGTTCCCATACTTGTGATTCTCTGACTCTGGGGACCGGATAGTCCAAGGTTTGACAGAGTAAAAAAAAGCATTGGATGCCTCTGCTTTTTCTTAATCCCATGAGTCAGATGACCATCTTCAAAAGGTATCAGCCTAATGTTTTCTTTAGACCTCCTCTTAACAGAATTTTCAAAGCATTTCTTGTTGTCTGAAACACACTAGACAGTTTCAACACAAATTGAGCCTTTTGCCTCTAATTTCTTCCTGCATATACAAATCACATCTCCCTGAGAAGTCTGACCTTGCTTCCAGATATCATACTATTACTGTTAAAGTTTTGCTGAAAATAATTTTTTTATAAATCAGTTAATTTTTAAGTGTTTTACTGAACAAATTAACCTTCTCTTTAAAACTTTAAACTGTAGTAGTGAATATAAAAAATATCTTTAATAAAAATTTTTCCATTCACTTCTAAAATAGAGAGAAGTACTATGAAATTATGCCGAACTGGTAAAACTCTCTCTAGCAAAGAGTAAAGGAAAAGGGGGAAACGTATCTATCATTCTTTTTAACATCATATTCTCCACTAGAAAGCTAATACAAGAAAAGAACATCTGAGGAACTTGCAGGTGCACAAGTCCATGGGCCCTGATGAAATCTACCCACGGGTCCTGAGGGAACTGGCGGATGTAGTTGCCAAGCCACTTGCCGCTATATTTGAAAAGTCGTGGCGATCTGGTGAGGTCCCCGATGACTGGAAGAAAGGGAACATAATCCCCATTTTTAAAAAGGGGAACAAGGAGGACCCAGGCAACTACAGGCCGGTCAGCCTCACCTCTGTGCCTGGCAAGGTCATGGAGCAGATTCTCCTGGGAACAATGCTAAGGTACATGGAGAACAAGGAGGTGGAGAACATGGAGAACAAGGGCAGATCGTGCCTGACCAACCTGGTGGCCTTTTATGATGGAGTGACAGCATCGGTGGATAAGGGATGATCAAGGGATGTCATCTACCTGGACTTGTGCAAAGCCTTTGACACTGTCCCCCACGACATTCTTCTCCCTAAACCAGAGAGATACCGGTTTGACGGATGGACCACTCGGTGGATAAGGAACTGGCTGAATGGCCACACACAGAGAGTGGTGGTCAA
>VXBZ01011546.1:449613-462045 GCA_013399135.1 Heliornis fulica | reverse complement strand
TAAACTAAACTAAATAAATTAAACAAACTAAATTAAAATAAACCAAATGATACTAATAAAAATAAAAATGATACTAATAAAAATAAAATAGGAAATCAAGCAATGAAACTAATTAAATGAAGTAAAATTAATTAAAATAAATGAAATAAAATATAAAGTAATATAAAAATAAATTAAATTAAATCCTGATTTCACCTGTAATCTGATTTGTGTAGTTAAAAGTGGGTTTGGAGCTGAAAAAGCCCTAACATGTCAGGCAAATTAGCAGTCCCATCCCTGTTTAACTAATTTACTCGAGGCGCGGTCAGTGATGCTCTGTCAGCATTGTGCCTGACAAGTGATGCCGTGGGTCTGAGGCTCCATCCAGGGGAGCCACTCTCTGCAGGGCAGGTCCCAGGCCCATCCAAGAGACAGAGCAAGAGATGGACACACCTACAACATGGCTTAGGCAGGGACTGACAGCCCCAGGCTGAGCTGAAATACTCTCTGAGGCCCTTGGCAGGAGACGCTGTGGGTGGGGGTTCCAGGAGAGGCCAGTCCCACCCATTGAGGCCTATGAGCACCTCCAGGACCCTGGCAGAAGCAGACCTGCACTCTTCTTTAGATGTTTATGGTTGGCCACTTTGGAGTGTTGTGTTAGATGGACCTTCGATCTGATGGGGAGTATTGTTCTCAGGCTCTTGTGTTTTTCCAAGATCAGGTATTTCTAAAAGTAAGTAATCCATAGGGAAAAGAACTGGTATTGCGCACATCAAGAAGATTTGCAACCACTAAAATCAGGAGCACATCCTGCTTCAGTTGTACTAAGTCATAAATTCTGTCAAAGGAGTAAAATCAGACATTTTTGGGAGAAACAGTATCTCACCTTGTTGTTATTGACATTCTGCAATTGTTGCAGGATCATCACTGGCTTTCACTGAACAACATTTCTGATTATTGTGTATGTTTCCTTACGAGAGTGGAAGCTGTTGTGTCTGATTAAGGGGAGGTTTTTGATGCCATTGGCAAACATTTCTTAATTTTGATAAGTCACAGCACAGTTGATTTCTAGTCAGTGCATCTCTCTGCATTCAGAATCTTGTATTTGGCAACCATCTCATTGCTCTGACTGCAATATAACAGCCAGAGACAGATAAATAGATCAGTGCAACTCTACAGCTGAGGCAATTTAAAGAAAAAGATATTGCAAAGATATACCAGAGGCAGAAATAGAGCTGTCTAAAGAGGACTTGCTTCTTTAAAAATTAGGAAGTATGTATTTTGATTTTCAGTATAATTCTTGTGATGTCTGCCCTAATAGACTAAGTAGCAAATTCCCAAATATTCTGTAACTGATACTTAGAAGGTCAGTGTCCTTCTCTTCACTTCATGAAGAGAGAAACCCATCCAGAAGCTGAACTGTCCCTGAGATGCACATCCTGGAGCCACACGCCCCTGCCCCACTAGCCCTGTTACATATGCACTCACATGCCAGAAGGCCAACCGTATCCTGGGCTGCATCAAAAGGAGCGTGGCCAGCAGGTTGAGGGAGGTGATTCTCTCCCTCTACTCTGCTCTTGTGAGACCCCCACCTGGAGTCCTGTGTCCAGTTCTGGAGTCCTCAATATAGGAAGGACACAAAACTGTTGGAATGGACCCAGAGGAGGGGCACGAAGGTGATTAGAGGGCTGGAGCATCTCTCCTATGAAGACAGGCTGAGAGAGTTGGGATTGTTCAGCCTGGAGAAGAGAAGGCTCGGGGCAGATCTTACAGCTGCTTCCCAGTACCTGAAGAGGGCCCATAAGAAACCTAGAGAGGGACTTTTCAGAAAGGCGTGTAGTAACAGGACAAGGTGGGATGTTTCTAAATTGGAAGGGGATAGTTTTATATTGGATATTAGGAACAAATTCTTCACTGTGAGGGTGGTGAGTCACTGGAACAGGTTGCTTAGGAAGTGGTGGCGGCCCTCTCCCTGGAGGGGTTCAAGGCCAGGTTGGGCAGGGCCTTTAGCAGCCTGGTCTAGTTAGAGGTGTCCCTGCCCACGGCAGGGGATTGGAACTTGATGATCTTTAAGGTCCCTTCCAGCCCTAATCATTCTATGATTCTATGATAGTGAGCATGAAGTCATGGTACAGCATACCTCCATCGGTTACTTTGAGTCACCTGTTCTAGCTGGATCTCCTCCCAAATTCCTGGGTGCCCACCACATTCTTGTTAGCAGGGCAACATGAGAAGCTGAAAAGTCCTTGACTGCCTGGCAAAAACTGAAAACATCCACGTGTTATCAACATTGCTCTCATCCCAAATCCCAAATGCAGCACTACACCAGCTGCTAGGACTCTCTCCTAGATGAACCCAGGACATTAATCCACAAATTAGTTGAAACTAGATAACTATATTCAAACCCAAACAAAACAGAGGAAAATACTGAGAAATACCAAACACATTTCTCAACTAAAGGCAATGCTAATACTGCTACATTATTGATTTGTATTTTCTTTTTCTGTCCCATGGGCAATAAGAATTTTCCCTTAGTGTGCATATGTGATGGTCAGCAAGCTAAAAATACATCTCATTTTAGAAGGCAATCCATTTCAAAAGAAGCCAAGAGAATGACACCAATCAAGATAAAAACAGTTATAAAGGCTACTATTAAGGAACCAATCTGTTTGGGAAACATGAGACTGCTAAATATTATTTTTTCTTTCATTACCTGAAATTCATAGGCTGCTTGAACCTGTCCTCACCTTCTAAAGTACCAGCCAAAAGGCAGGTAATGAATTGTGGCTCTGGTTTTCCCAGAACGACAAAATGCTGTTTGTACTAAATGCATTGGGAAGGGTAAGAACTGAAACCCCACTTGCTCCCTCCATCACTGAGCACCATGAGTGGCCTAGACCAGATGAAATTTTTCTGTTGAATAAGAGCCAGCTGAACAGCCTGCAGCCAACACGCTTCAAGTCACCTGAGAAGTGCTTGTGTCATTCCAGTGTCAATAATCACTGCATTCACCATCCAGGTGGAAGCGCTGAGAGTTTTTCCTTCAGTAGAATAATACGTGGTAGTCCCTAGATAAAAAGCAGAATGTGTGGACTTTCCATTGAAAATCTGTTGCTTCTTTTAATTGTCACGGGTCCTCAGGTGCTGGGTCTGTCAGTGTCCTGCACATCACTGCTTAGGGAAGGAATGCTAGCCCCTAATTTAGGAAAAAACTAACTAAACCTACCTTTTTTTTTTGAACAAACTATTAACTTACAGCTGGTGTTACTCCTTCAGGGGTAGTCCCAGATGCAGTTGCTAGGTTTGAACCTGATAGTTATTTATCACTTACGATTAAGATACCTCGTATGCCTTTATTTCAAATGCTGTGGCTAAATCCACAAACCCTAACCGAACTGCCATAGACAGACGCAGTAGTGATTCAGTAGGTGGCACTCCAGTCTGGGAAGTCATGTAGACGCCTGCACCCAGCCCTGTCATCTCCCAGCAGGTGGAGTGGCTGTGCCCGCACTGGCTTAGCAGGCACCTAGGAGGAGAAAATGATGGGCAACAACAGGAGATCTCTGAGGACACCTGGTTGGGCATGGTGACCGGTGCCTTGGTCTTACAGGGAGCCATTTACCCTCACGCTATCTTTCTGTTACTCCAAGAGTGTCATGGCTAAAAAGGACCCCGGGCTGTTGTGCTTGAACTGCAGATGGCTTCAGTCTGTTCCTCTTCTTTCAGAAAGGCACTGATGCCTGTGGGGTGATGTTTGGCAAATAATTCACAGCCAGTGTGCTTCTGACTGCCCCACAGTATGCAGTTTACAACCTACCAAAACACCAAGGATTGGGGTCACATTAACAATGTACTGTTGTTCAGTGCTCTGCTGTGAATTTGCTGCTCACACTCTAGGTGCCGTTTTCAAAGTACAGTGCACCATCTTTCTGAAAAGCACCAACACTCAGGGCATGTTGGCCCTCATCTTGGTGGATGACTTTGAAGACTGGGAAGATGCCACCAGCCTGGCCACTGTGACAAAATGTGGACAGAATTGGAGAAGAGGGATTGTGAAAACAGCTGCTTCTGTATGTCCATCTCCTTGTGATGCTCCACTGGGTGTGAGCTAGTCCTAAGAATGGAATGGCAAGCTTTGGCCAAAGAATTTCACAGGTGAACAGCAGCTTTCATCAAGATGGTTGCAGACATTGACATCTCCTTCAGGTATTTAACTGCTTACTGATTTCTAGTGACTAATCTATTTGCTGCAGACAGATCAGCAGCCAGAGCCACTGTCATGAAGATTAGTGCCTCCATTAAGAGGATGTTATGTTTGCTTGGAGGGAAGTAGAGTGGGCCTGGGGAATAGAAGTGGTAATGAGACTCTTCGATATTAATGGCTTAAACATGGTTCAAGGTTTTGAATAAAAAGACTTTGGTCTTCTTTATCACATGGCAGACACACAAGACCCAAAATGTATTTTTAGGATGAACAATGACTAAATGATTAAGTTTAAAATGTTTAAGGTTATATAGAATAGGTAATATAACATTAATTAGAATATTAAAATCCATTTCCCAAGATATAGTAAAGGACTCACTCAACCTGCCAGCAGTTCTGATAAAAAAGAACAGCTTCTTAGTATGATTTTGGGTTAGTCATGATTACCTTCCTGCTTGTGATTTCATGGCTGCTAGTCACAATGGTGATGATGTTCTGTCCTTTCCGTGGCTTCCAAATGATTCTATTGAGCATTTGTACAGAAAGCAGAAGCTATTTAACTTCATCCAGGACAGATGTGGAGTAGCAGTAAGGAGCAGATATGGATGACTGCAGACTAGCTATACGTAGCAATGTGCAGTTTGCTTGCTGCGTGTATGTGTAAGAGCAACAGATGAACCACAGCAAATGCTGGTAAACATGAGCTTGGGAAACTTTCTCTTTAGCTGGAGATGTTGTCTCTGCAAAATATAGATATTTCACTGATAAATCACTATCTTTGCCAATAAAGTTATGCTAAAACAGCCCTTGAAGCAGCACCTACTGAAATGTTCATTTTCCTTTCGCAATAACATCTGTAAATGCTGGGCTAGACTCACGGAGCTGACCTGCTAATGTATGGTTGAGGGTGCAGCAGAGCAGCTGAAGAAAACCAGTGCAAATAAATAAGAGCACTTTACCTATATGGATTGAATTATTATAGTATATACTGGGGGTGTTGTGTGGGAAGAATGGGCATTTCACTTTCCTTTACACAACTGCAAGAGACCTACAACACCAGTGTCATCACAGGCTTGATTCTTAGTCCCTTGCTCTTTCCCATGATGAGTACTAAGTGGTTTTTTAAAAAGAGGTGATTTGATTTCATAGGCAGTGCTTTACCAAGGCAAAAGAAGCTCAAGGCAATACTGAGGCGTGAATTAGTAGAGAACAATGTATGTAGATAAAGCCATCAGCACAGGAGTAGATTTCAGAGACAGACTTACAAACCTAAGAGATACCTTCTGCTAGTGGAGAACTGAAGTTCAAACAATTGAAGGCCTCCTGCTCTTCCTTGCCATCCTCCATACTATTTGCTGCCTGAAGCTGCTCAGATACAGCTTCTACAAGCTGCTCACTGCCTCTATTTTGAATAAGCACAAAAATGTAAATAACTTCATGTTTTTGTGTCAGACCCAGTCATATTTCACTATGAAGACAATGCAGCAGGCTATCACTTAAAATTTGCATCCCTCTTTCCTGTACTCTGTGAGAAATTAATTCTGTAGTTTCTGAGACCAGTGTGAGTGGAGGTGAGTATATCAAGGCCTGGACTCTTGCAGATATGAAAGACAACATGGTCTGAAAAGGCAGGTGAGAGCTACAGGTAAGGGAGAGTTGCTTGTGCTGTCCCTTGAAATCTCAGTTGTAATTGTTCCCTGGAGATTACACAATATACCATATCAGAATATATCATTATAACTGCACCAGCAAGCCCAACTACCATGTTCTCAACACACAGAGGCAAAAAGCTTTTAAAAATTATTTAAGTAATAAAAAAAAAGTCTGCATAAATAAATAAATAAATGATTGCAAAAATACTTTGCTTCTTGCTTAACTGCACTAATGAAGTGAGGGAATGCAGCACAGTACAGCAAGGAAATACTCATCTGAGGTCACAGGAAGTGCATGGTAGAATCCCACATCACAAACTCAGCTAAGACAGGAGGCATTTTGAACCTCCCTTAGCAATACTGTTATACCAAACAAATCCTAAGATTGGACTAACGAGTTTTGCAAAAATTTAACTAAGAATTTCTTCCCACCACATAAGTTATACTAATATTGAACACTGGTGATTACAAGGCAATTAAAAAATGAACACAAATGTTTTAAAATTTGGAGTCAGAAAGAGGGAATCCAGCTACAAGTGGAAACAAAAGAGTCACTCAAATGACTGAAACCATGTTTAATTAATTAACAGACACTTCAGATAGTCCTTGGCCTTCACGTTTTTGGCGGTTGATATAATGAATAAACCTCGCATGGAGTCATTAAAAGCAGACAAAGCAATGATCTACACCATGGGGCTTGCATGCACCAGCAGAGCTCAGGACAGCTATTGAAGAGTATCTGCTCAGCAGCAGCTCCAGAGGGGATGCTTCTTTGCAGTACGTATGCATTGGTGTGGTTTCGCTTAACGCGCGTGAGAAGTGAAGTATGTTAAAGGCAGACAGAGGCATCCATCACGGAAAATAAGATCATGTACTTGAGTAACTGGCGCAGCGTAGCTTCTGGGCCTTGAATGCCCCATTTCAGACTGTTTCACAGTAACCACCTTATATTGATCAATCCAAAACACACTACTCCTTCATCATAATCATATAAAATGAAGGAAATGGAACAATAGACCACATGGCTTCTTGATGAAGTAGTAGCCAGAAGCTGCTTGTGGTGCCTAGATGTTGCTGCAACTCACACATGTAGGCTCACAAAGGATGGGCTGCCAACTGCAAAGAAGCAACAAAAGTCCAGCACCACATACAACCTACAACATGCTTTTGTGGCCATAAATGGCTTTCCAGATGTTTGAGAGTCAATCAGGAAGCTGTTTTAATTATACTCGTGTATATGATGCAACTTATAAGTTCAAGTATTAGATGGACGTGACTACTTATTCCATGTAGACCTTAAAATGAGTCTGAAACAAATAGCACCCTTTTTTTCACTGTCACACCTTTAAGGCAGTAGATACACTCTTATAAAAAGGACAGAATATATGGGCAAGAGGGAGGGAAAAGCCTGTCTGATATAGCCATGCCAGGCAATAAGAGGCATCTGATCTGCTTGACTTACTACTGAAAGAACCAAACAAGACCCCCCTGAAACACAACATGAAGAGGGGATTCTGAACGACAGCTGGTTTTGCTTGCCCATCTCTGTTTAACAAGCCAGCTGGCTCACTAGATTTCACCCATGTGTGCCTGTAAAATTTATTTGCAGCAGTAAGTATTGATATAATTAAAAGTGACAGGCATTGACATGTTAAATGCTGTACCATGGGCTGTCTACACACGGAAGTCATAACACCACATGAGGGTAGTACCATTCTAGCTATGCAGGTGTGTCTAAAATAATAAAACCTTGTCAAAGTGTTAAATAAATTTGCATTACCAGAGTCTATAGTCTTAGCCTGTGCTAAGGAAGAAGGTAAGCTACAGTAATGTATGATGGCTTTAAATCAGCATAACATATTAGTATGAGGAACTATACGGGTATATTTATTCTGGTTAAAGATTCACACACACACACCCCACATACAGCCCCCAAATGGCACTTAGAGCATCACAAACCCTGGGTGTAGCCAGGCCACAGGACCAAGGGGAAGAAGTCCTGCAAGGGAGCAATCTCACACCACTCCTTGGCCTGTGGGGAGGTCAAGACCCATGGGCCAAATCTTGGAGCATTGGAAAAGCAAGGTGACAGCATTTAGCTTAAAACTTTCTTGTTTCCTTGTTTCCTGCTACATAAGCTTGTGTGATATGGCATTTACATGAACCAAGAGCAGCGTCAGTGAAACGCAGCTGATGAGTGGTAACTTGTTCAGCTGCCATGTACATCTTCAGCACAGGTGTAAGCCCTGATCCTTCGCTGTCGAAGTACCAATGGGGAGTGCTTGTTTAGTGTGTAATTACAAGCAGCACACACTTTCTGCTATTAGGAAAAGGGGTTCTTTCCTCCATGACACAACCACTGTCCACCAGACCCACTAAGTCTTCGTCTTTCAAAATCTGCTTCTCGTAATTCCATCTCTGCTATTCTTGATCACATTCTAACCACATTAGTAGCCACCTTGCTATAGCTTCTCATTAAATATTCACTGTTCATTCGATGCTTGCCATCCATCCATGTTCATCTCAGATAAAAAGCACCAGTGCAAATGCCTCTGAAAAGGACTAATTGCTCCCAGCTTCTTTACCATACCCCCCAGCTCTCATTGCTGGTACTCTTCTAAATGGCCTGCCTGCAGGCAACAAAAAGTTGTCCTGGCAAGTCATTGCACAGATGCTAGAAGTCAATGGCAGAAGTCACCTCACTGGGTCAGATCCACCTCCCCCTCTGGCTTGGGGTACCATCAGCAGAAGGGGCAAGTTCCTGAGACTTCAGGGGTGTGGTGAGAACTGCAGGGTAATCCACCAAAGGAAGCAGATGATGAATTTGGAATACACATGTACCATCTGCTTAAAGCAGTGCTCCCTCTAAAGTTTACAGATAATGGCTACTATTTTACATGTGTTTTGGGGGTTTGGTGTTTTTTGTTTTTTTTTTTTTTTTTCCTGATGTGGAATAAATGGCACATGAGGATTTATTATGGGTTTCTTTGCATCAAAATTAAAAACAGAAGGCAAATACGGGAAAAGTACTTATGAAATGAAATTACTTGGACTGAGAATGTTTCAAGTTTTCTTATTCCACTTCCTCTTTCTCTAAAGGTATCAGGACAATGGTGGGGAGTAGACAGTAATGCAGACAGATAGTGCCTTTTCATATGCCATGTACATTTTCTATGCTAGCCAAACGGAGCTCGTGGCCAAGCCTCCACAAGCCAGTCTGACCCAGCCCCCACTTGAAGGTACAGAATTGCCCTTGGCTGCCTTTGTGGACACTGGGGTCAGAGGACAAATTAAATCCTAAGCAATCCGCATTGCCAGAGCTGAGGGACAAGTAAGTCCCTGGTGCAGGCAGGGGAAAATGGGGCAGTCAGATCCTTGGCCTTTGTGCCTTGCATCCCAGTACAAAGGGCCAGAAGTAGGAAAGGAAACTGGGAGATATGGGAGTAAAACACTCAGCTGGAATCCCCTTTGAGAACAGTATTACTCTGGTCTAGTATTTGGCAAGAAACCAGCGCACAACTAGTAAGGAACTGCTGGTGGAAAAACAGCATCTGATGCTTCTCCAGTCAACCACTACTGCATACTGATATCGTCATCTGCTCTGTAAGTCGTAAATGTCAAGCCAAATTTGAGGCTGCGTGTTTTGATACTTTAGTGTTTGCCCTGGATACTGATTTTGTCAGTTTGATGGATCCATACAAGTAAAACATAGTGATTCTATATTATTTATTAAACCTGGCCTAGTACAGAATTTGTTTAGTTGCCTAGGAAAAAAGGGAGGAAACAACGAGGAACTTGTAAAAAGCAAAGTTGGGGGGAGAAGGGAAAAGAAAACCCTTTGCTCCTATCAAACATGTAAAGGAGGGGTCCTTTTAAAGATATTCTTGTCTGTATCATCCTTGCTTATTTTTACTGCCACGTCTTGCAGGTTGGACAGAAAACTCTGCAGCACCGAGTGTATGGCAATGGATCATAATCCTCTGGTTTTCAGTTTTTAATATGGCATTTGGCTTCTGCTCAAGTTGAAAAGATGGCACAGGGATTTATTTCTTTAACAGTTCTTTTCTTCTCAGTTGATAATATTCCTCTTCTTCATGCTAGAAACACCAAGGCCTTCCATTTTAGCTTGTCATCAGTTCAGATATAATACACAGAACTGGAATTACTTATGGGGGAAAAATAATAAATATAAACCAAAATCAATGGTCCTTTTTCATGTTACATGAAATCCAAATAATCCTCTTCCTCCCACAGTCTGACCCAGTTTTGCTTGGGCACGCTTTGCTTTTCTAAGCCATATACCTTTGAGACTGCAAACTTAGTGGACATTGCTGAATGGGAGAGCACAGCACTTGCAAAATCGGGTTTAGAACTACTACATTCGTAGCACTAAAATGTCCAGTGTACTGACAACTTGGATGTTTTAGCCAGAACTCCTCCCCTAGCTATGCTCATATAAATGGACAAAACGAAGCCAAGAGTTTCAGTTCTTCCAGAAATTTTAGATATCAGGACATCCATCCAAACTTCTTGAGGGAACATATGACTCACAGGCAGGAGTATTTAAATATGTTTAAATATGTTTTACTGCTTATTTTTGTACATAAAAGGGATATAAATTGTTAGCAGGACATCAGCAAATGTGTTGATTTCATGCTTATTGCAAACATTGTGCAATAAGCAATATGGCAAATTCCCTGATGTACAGGCCAGTATCTCTAATATTAGGAGTAAGAATTCCTTTCCTCAAGAGAGAGGATACAGAGGGCACACACCACAAGACCACCTGTAGTTTTACCCACATGACCATGGAGAGGACACAAGGAAATGGGATGGAAAACCTACCTGCACCCTACAGGCACAGGTATGTGAATTGCAAGAAAAGACAACCTCAAATGGGGATTCTCCCAGGAAAATTGATACTCCAGTTTCCAGTGGGCAGTTCCATGGTCAGAGAAGGAGGACTGATCTTACTCCTGAATTTATGGAAGGAGCATCTGATTTGTTCTTACAAGTGACAAGGATGAGTTTCGAACCCACATGCACCACATGAATCCATCCATCAGTAAGGAATATGATGAGCAGGACTAGAGGGGCACTGCCTCCAGACTAGAGGGCCTCCTGCCTTCTGCCTTTTGCTGGCAGAAGGAAGAAGAAAGAGGACTTGGAGCATATGAACCCTGTCATCCATGAATAAATGCAGAACAGAACATAAAGTAGGAACCATTGATGAAGATGACTGTGGAAAATTTGGCTATCAACAAGAACTGAGTGCATTTACCAAACTAGGCTATGGAAAAAGAAATCCATCCTTTGGAGGAAATTTATCAGGGAGGACTTGGACAGATCCTCTACCTCCGAACTACAAAATGTGGATATTATAATGATTGCACCCCGTCCTTTTGATTTCAGGCTTTCCTATAAAAAGATGATGGAAGAAAAGTTCTGTAGGACCATCATTCACATGTTCATTGTGCTGCTCATGGCTTACAGTCATCTTAGTAAGGTCCAATGTCTTCCAATCTCCACTTTTTCCTGGAATGTATCTGCACATCACATCCTTGTGAAAGGCAGCAATTTTGTATGACACAGAACAAAAAAAAAAAAAAAAAAAAAAAAGGAAAAGGAATTAAGGATTGAAATCCTACAAATAAGGAATTTGGAAGTTTGAACAGACCTTCTCCAAAAGAAAAAATGTGTTCCTTGTCATAGCTGTTCTTTGTCATCAAGAGCACTTGCCTGTACAGCAACTGTTTGCTGTCTTTAACTATATCTAATAAAGTTGTGGGGTTTTTTTCTGGCAAAATTATGTGCCTTAGAGGTAGCACTATTTCACATTGATGCAGCTAAAATTTATAAAAATAATTGATATTATTTTTTCTTACACTTGATTATTTAGAAAAAAAATCTAATTTCTTAAAATGAGTTTGTACTAGCAATCCTGTGCAGACCTATTTAAATGCCCATTAGCTTAAGTTTTCGTTTTTACTCCAGTCATTTTCTACACTGGCCTTCCTCTCTGGCAGGGTGGTGGCTTGGAGCTTTTCCCCAATCTCATTATTTTCAGAAGCTAGACCCCAAAATGTGGCAATCGGGTATTCCAGAGAATTGGCATAAAGTCACCACACTCTTTCCAGGACCATCTCCAAGCCCCGGTGCACGGTATTAACCATATAGTCCAAATCACCTCGTTGAACTTTTTACATTGATCAATCAAAGACATGACTTAGGCAAACTACAAATTAAAAAAAAGAGGGGGGGTGGGGGACAGACGGGACAAAAGTACTAGAGTTTATATTTCCTGAGAAATTAACCTTTAGAAGATATTTTATGAAGAGAAACATAATTATTAATTTGATTTATGAGTCTTAATTTGTCTTTTTTTGGCCTCCGCCCGCCCCCTCTGACTGAACGGCTCCCGGAGCTGGCACTTGTGGCGGGAAGTCATTCCCAGCACCTCTGGCTTTCCAGAGCGCAGGCGGAGCACGCAGGGCTAACAAACCAACCAGCCGCCGGGACACCTCCCGCACCCCGCGGAAAGGGCACCCCGTCCGGCCCCTCTCCGGCGGTAACCCCTACCTTTTCCCCCCCCCAACC
>VXBZ01011546.1:413991-449537 GCA_013399135.1 Heliornis fulica | reverse complement strand
GAGAGGGACGGGGCGGGGAAGCGCGGCCCCGCCTTCCGCCGGTGACGCGCCGTTTCCTCATGGCTTATGGGCGGCGGTGAGTCGGGCGGCGGCGTTAAGGCTGTGTGTGGCGGCGAGCAGGGAAGCGGCGGCGGGCCGTCGCGGGTGAGTGTCAGCCCCTCCGGTTACTTGGGAGGGGGCAGCTGGGTTAGTTGGGGCAGCCGGCGCAGTGGAAAATCGCAGTAGGCCCCCGGGATGGGAGCGCTCGGGCTGTGGGTACATCTGTGGCTGGTGGAGAGCCGCCCTCCTCGGCTCTCCGGGGGCGGCCAGGCGCTGCCTAAGCTCCTTAAAGTAACCCGGCTCGGAAGCGCCAGATGCAGTCGGCGAACCGTGCCTCAGAGCCGGCGGCTGTGGTAGGGCTCGGTGCCTGCCCGTCTCCAATGCGTGTTTATTCCCCTGGTCTTTGGCGTGGGGCTCCGCTGTGATTTACAGCTCTGTAGGTGAGTCCTCTTGGCAATGATTAACAGCAGGCAGTACGAAACTTGGCCTTAAATGATTATTAATCTTGTTTTGAACCGATGCTTTTTTGTTTTACTGAAGCAAGTCCATCACCTTGGGCAGTTCTGAGCTTTATACTGGTGAGCAAAAGCTCCGCACGTATGTGTGTTACATTTTTACATACATCCGTTAGATAATCTTGCATTTTATTGTGTATATTGTCTATAATGTGTATCATCACCTATACATCGCCACAGTTTTATATTCAATGCATCATATTTGTTGCACCTTTTTGTTAGCCAGGAAGCTGCTGTATTATTATTCTTAGATTTTATGTCTTATTTAAATTAAGCAGCCCGAGAGCTTTTGGGTACCTGTGAAGAAAGCCCGTGACACCACAGTATACAATTAAAACTAAGGGTTTTATAAACTAAGGAAAGTTCCAGTGGTTGAGTTGCTGCGTTTGCCTTGGGCCACGGTCTGGAGTTAGGGATGGAGACATGTTTGGCAGCTGCCCATGCTCTTCCTTGAAGTGCCCATGTTTGCTCGCTGTCTCGCACCCACCTGTTGGAATGAAATAGTCGCCATCAGATCGGTGTGACAGACTGGGTGTTCTCACAGCCCCCTCAATGAATGGTAATTTTAGGTAAATATTGCCTAATTCTGCTGGCAGTGGTGAAAAGGCAGACGGAGGTGTGGAGCCGAGTCACCGAGGAGCGGGATCAGACCCTCTTGGGTGCCTTTGGATCTCATGCCCAGCACCTGCCAAGGAAGAGTGGCTTGAGTTCTCATTGCCTGCTCTGCCTCTCCTATGGACAGCTAGTGGCTCCAGCAAAGAGGATGGTCTTCCTCTTCACGCTGGGGAAAACTGAAACCAAAACTAAGGCAAGGCAGGGCTTTCCTGAATGGCATGCAATTGGGAGTCCTTTAGAAGCACGGGAATACGGATGTTTTCCTTGTTTAGAAGGTGAAAATAATACTCGCATCTGCTTTAGCCTAGGGTATTTATGTTACCGTGTTTATGGCTTGAAATCCAGAAGGCTTTTGTTTATCCTGTATGTATTACAGTGAGTCCATGAAGTTTTTACCTTTTAAAAGTAGTAGTTTAAAGAGCTTGCATTAGTGTACCAAGTCTGCATTCATATACATTTAGCCTTCTAATACATATGAGCTTTGTTAACTACTACGTTTTAAAATTTTATTTTCAAAATAATTATATTTAAGTATATAAAGGAGAAAAATATTCTGAGACTATTACTGCTAAGGTACTAACACCATCTCTCCAATATTAAAGTGTAATTGAAGGCAGCAGCAGCAGCATCCAGAAGTCTCATCCAGTTACTTGTGCCCCATGGTAGGAGCTGC
Source organism: Heliornis fulica (assembly GCA_013399135.1). Taxonomy (NCBI): domain Eukaryota; kingdom Metazoa; phylum Chordata; class Aves; order Gruiformes; family Heliornithidae; genus Heliornis; species Heliornis fulica. Next base: position 447,695 of record VXBZ01011546.1, on the reverse strand, counting down.
ACAAATAGTGTTCCTTGGTCCCAGAGAACTAAGGAAATAGAAAACACAGGCAGAAATAGTAGTTTAATAAAGCACCTCCAAACATTAACACAATTGGAAAATCCATTTTAAATTGTACTGGTGTCATGGTTCCTATTTTGTTTTTGTCTGTAGTTTATCTGCAGTTAACTGATATCAGCTGGGGTACTGGAGTTAAGGATTTGTGTCTCTCTACCGTTGCCAGAGCTGCCAGTTGCAGATGCTGCTTTGTGATAGAATCTGCTTAAATAGTGGGTTTTTCTTTGTTATATTTGAGTAAGATTAATTTTTTTGAATTATGTGGATTTAGCAGGGGCTTGGTGAGTTTTGTTTGGTGGTTTTTTGTTTTTTTCTTTCTTTCAGGATATATTTATGGTACAACCTGTCAGGGATAATCCAGTAGAAAGCTAGAGTGGCATCAGAACACCACATTGCTGTTCCATGAAATATTGACCAGATTCAGACTTCCAGATTTCTGTTTTCCCCTTGTTAACTGGCTTGCTGGCAGAAAACATTCCCTTTGCTCTTCAGGGCCTCTTCCTCTGATCTTTTTAACACAGAAGTTGCTCTCAGCTTTGCTTTTCCCCATTAATCCCTGAAAGACAGCTATTTTCAAGGCAACACCTTTATCCAGCCCTGGCGTACCTGCTTAAACCGCTCCTCTCCTCACTGGATGCCCATAATGCTGTGATGTTTTGTGCATAGATGCAGTTTGGATGTGAGCAGTGCCAGGCTGCTCTGCAAGCTCAGAGTCCTGGGATTTCAAAGCAAAAACCATGGGGATTTGGGTCAGAGTAATTCTCAAGCATAAGAGGAGGTGGAGGGTTAATTGAAGCTAGGAGTTGGTAAACATGATGTGATGTGGCTTCTCTGGGTGAACTGTGACCATCTAGTCAGGACTGGTGATATGACTGAGGTAAGGTAGTAGTGCTGAACAGATGAGGACCAAAACATAACAAGGGCAAAGAGTATATCCCTGGATTTTTTTTTCACAGAGCTCACGCTGCTGCAGCACGTGAATCTCTTATAAGATAGCTTTTCCCACACAGAGAATCTTGTGGCAATCATCATTTTGAGGCTTCCTGCATCCTGTTCCTAGTTAAACAATCTTCAAGCACCTCTCCTTGATGCTGAGTGCCCCTGCCGTAGAGCAGCATTTTGCCTGAAGGACTACACCTTGGGGTGCCACATGTGCTTCTTTTAAATTTTTTTTAATTATTTAAAAAAAAAGACAACAAACACAGACAGCAAGATCCACACTAGAATAAATCCCAAAGTCAAAGGGTTGTGAACATTTGCTTACCAGCATGACTGCTGGAGGTTTCCTTGCTTCCTTGTGAATAGGTAGATAGAACAGGTGACAAATTTTATGTATCATCTCTGCTGTGTATCATGTGGATCTTATTTCCATGCATGCCATATGTAGTATGTACAAGCTTTAGGCTTTTTTTAAGCACTGAAGTAAAAGAGTTACTTTAGGATATTATGCAGTTTTATTTTAAACTTTTTTTCCTTTTTAAACTTTTTGCATCCTTTCATTATCTCAAAAAAAACCCAACCCAAAAATCCTACCTCAGTAACTTTTGTGTTCTGATCCTGAAAATACTAGGAGGAAAAAAACAAGTGTGTGTCCTACAGGAATTTCCAGGTTTCTTGGTAGGATAACGCTTGGAGTAGAAAAGCAAATCATGCTATATACATGCTTGGTTACTACAGCTACATGTGCATATAGTATTTTGGCTCTGGATTTGCTTATTTTCAGCATTCACTGCTAAATCTCAGTTCAGGCATTGGCTGGTTGCCTGAATGTGGGTCACCTGTGCCTTTCAATGGGGTCTTCCAAGGGGCTTTAGGACATCTGGATCACCTCTGGATAATCAGGCTGGATCACCTCTCCTGTGAGGAAAAGCTGAAAGAGTTGGCCTTGTTCAGCTTGGGTGAGTGAAGGCTGTGGGAAGACCTTCTAGGAGCCTTTCAGTAGCTATAGCGGCCTACAGGAAGATGGAGGGGGACTGTTTACAAGGGCATGTAGTGGTAGGACAAGGGGCGGTGGCTTTATGCTGTAGAAGGGTAGATTTAGATTCGATATTAAGAAGAAATTCTTTATTGTGAGGGTGGTGAGTCCCTGTTGCAGGTTGCCCAGAGAAGCTGTGGCTTTCCCCTCCCTGGCAGTGTTCAAGGCCAGGTTGGATGCGGCTTTGGGCAACCTGGTCTAGTGGAGGGGGTCCCTGCCCATGGCAAATTGTCCTGTGTTTCCCGCTGTGCTCCTCCAGTGATGCTATTTCAACTCTGAGAACTTCCAAAATAGTATTTCTCTTCTTGAGGTCTCATTAGTCTTCAAAGAATCCTTAAAAGCCTTCAGAGCTTCTGGTCCCAGGAAACAATTTCCTCCGGTTTTGCTGGGCACGTTATATACGTGCTGCCTTGCTGGTACTGCAGCACGAGTTATTTTCAGATGTCTCCCCGTACTGCTGAGGAATTAATCTGTAGATATGAACCCCACAAAAACCTCTGCAACTCAGCATCAACCAGTGGGCCTGGCCCAAAAGGAAGGGCTTGATCCCATTGCTCCAGTATGTTCATGTGATTGATGTTGCCGCACAGTCATTTAGCAGTTTGCACACTGCTGAGTTTCATTTAAGTACAGATAAGCCAACAATGATTTTGTTATGGTCTTCTCCCTGGTAACTGTTGTGCATGAAAGAGAACACAATTTGCTTTCCGTGACTGCTTTTTGTGGTATGAAGAAATTTGTGTTTCTTGGTATTTAAAGGATTTGTGGCTTGAGAAAATTACTTCGCCCTCTCCTTCTCTACCAGAGGTGTCTAGGGGGATAAAACTCACAGGTATCCTGTTCCTCAAAGCAGAATGGATGTTTTCCTCCTGCAGCAAAGCAGCTATTCTCCTGTGTAGCTGACAATGAGTAATATAACCTTACCTCTGTGTGTGTTTGTGCTGCCAGCACATCCTTCAAGTTCAAGTTCCTGCTCCTCCTTCCCCTCCAGGAAGCCCTAACTGCTTGCCTACCTTGCTCTATGTATATAACAACAGTCACCAGGTTATAACTTTGTGCCTTCTAACAGTCTCGTTGTTTTAATTGCATAATGGTGATGTGTGGTTTTAAATTAGTCATAACTAATTTACCCGTTTTAATGAAATCCTTAGCTGCCTTCCCAAAGGGGAAGGCTTTGCTTTCCCAAGAGCTGAGTGCTTCTTCCCATAAGAAATGAATTTGTGCTAATGAGGCATGAAAAAGTGAGGTGGGAGTGTTTACAGGGAGAAGGGAAGAGAGTCTGGCACCAGAGAGCAGTTTGGAAATGCCAGATCCTGTGACATGCTGGGCATTTCCATGTATAAATTGTTGCATCAGCACGTAGCGTCATTGTATTCGTACTTGCTTTGAGAACAGCTAAATACAATAGCCTTGTCTCTCATGGTGTGGAGGAACACAGTCTAAAAATAACCTTGCTCATCTTGAGATGTGTGAAAGAATGAGACCAGCTTTTAATGGCCCTGAGAGCAGCTGGTTTGGTCCTCAAGAATTTATGACTGCATTGCATTTGATACATCTGGTTGTGGTATGACTGCTTGGGGTTGAATCAGAAGGGTTGATGGGGTAAGAGGAAGGCCAATGACTTGTTCTAGGTGAGGTACAACCCCTTCTGTTCCTGGTGCAAATGAAAGTGGGAGCTGCTGTGTAGACGGTGGGGAAGGCAGCCAGGTGGCTGGCTTAAACAGCCCTTCTACCTCCCAGACCAGGAAACTGGGTTTGGGCAGGAAGATCCAAGAATCAGAGAGGATTTATAGCCAAAATGTTCCTCTAGGGATTTTTATCTAGATCTGTTTGAAACACATAAATACTTGTGCAGAAGCCAAGTCTTCCTAATCTTGTCTGCAAGGAAGCTTTTTTATCTTTTTCACTCATCCTTGCAGGTAGATGTTGATGGAAGATCTGTTTGACCTGCTGACCAGGAAAAGGTTGTGACACTGGTTTTATAGCCCAAGGTTAAATCTTAAAGTAGGAATGCAATCTACTCTGGCAGCTGAGGTCTTTCCAGTGAGTTTTGCAAAGGAATCACAGGGATTAATGCAGACCCTGCTAAGTAGGTGTTAATAGCTTGCAAAGAAAGCATCCTGGCTTTCTCAGGAAAACTACCTTTGAGGACATGCACCAAACTTGGTTACTAGTTGGAGATAACCGTAAAGACAATTTGGAGTACTGTGGACTACCTTTAAGAGTACTTAAAGGCAATCCTCAGACTTTGGTCAACATACAGATTTTACCTTCCTTTTTGTCATTACATATTAATTTAAATACAAGATTTAGAAAAATAGTGCACTGTACTACTGCATATGAGTATAAGCAACGTTTTTCTTTCAAAAATTATTCTTCCAGATACTACAGGCTCTTTAGAGCCAGAGGTCTCTTTATTCAAGGCAAACTTTAAGTGGTGAGTGTCTTTTATTAAGGGTAACAAGTCTGCTTGGACAAAAATGTGGGTTCAGGATGTACAGCCCCTGAAATGTATTGAAGAAGGACTTGCAAACCTGAGAGTCACTTCTTTTCTCCAGTATCCTTCTAAGCTGTCATGAAAGGCACCATCTCCGCTTATAGCGCTGTCTTGCTGTGTTCTTAGACCATGACAGTGATGACCACTAGTGTGTTTCTGAACATTCCAAACTTCTTTTGTCTACCTGAGGATCACTAGAGCTTCTGTCATTCTAATCTTGGGAGGTAAATGACTTGCCCTAGACATGGAAAATACAAGTCTCTTGGCAGTGGAAAGTGGTAAGTCAGTGTATGTGATTACCTATTTCTAGTGAAGCTTAATTGTAGGGAGTGTTGTCTTTTCCCCATAAGCTAGGTAACTTTCAAACCTCGAATGGCCTTATTCTCTCTCTAATGCAGGTGAAATTCTGGCTTTCTGGCTAGATAATAGCTAGCTCTTACAGTTACAAAAGTAGTCTTGTTTTTAGGCTAGATGACAACCATTCTCCTTCCTGTTGAAACAACAGCTAGAGTTAACATAGTAGAAGATTTGCTACCCAAAATCCTTAAGCAAGTTCAGCACTAGATAAGATAGCAGTGGCATTGTATACATAGCACTGTTGCTACCTTTTAAAAGGAATTAATCTCAGAAAACAAGGTGCCTGAAGGATGCAAGGGGCCCCAAGACTAGTCCTATGACTCTGGCAAACAAAATGACGATAAGGGCTATAGTTAACAGCAAGAGCACAGTGATGAAGATAAGGGGATGAAGTGACCACCAGAGTCCTTGAAGATCACTGAAACACTGTAGTATGTGTGGGAAAGGGTGGAAATCTAGGATAACGAGTTCCTGGAAAAGTAATTAAACGTTATTTATCTGAATATGTGTGTTTAACCTGCATAAGCTGTACCATTAACTCATTTGCTGTGCACATGAGGAGGATCCCCCGTGCATCCAGTGCTGCAATAAAGAATAGCTGATTAATAGTCATCAAGACCATTGATTTTTGATTTTGGCTTTTTACAGCATCACTCTTGTCCAGATAGATTAATAAAGCAGACCTTGTCAAGGACAGTGTTTTCCTTACAGAGCAGTTCTGAAGTTTAGAAAGAACTTCCCTGGGAATAATCCTACAAATACTACAGGATTTGAAGTGTGCCTGTAAAGCAGAACGTGTCATCAGTAATGGTTGTTTCCATCCTCATTGGCCATAGTGACACAGTTGCATCAGTCAGTTCTGCAGAAAAGCTAAAGGTGTGATGATATAAATTTACACTTGTTCTGTTTTAAGACCAGATTGTGGGGGTTTTTAAAGTTGTTTTTATCTTTGGCCTGCAGTAAATGTATTTAAGTGAACATGGAATAGGCCTGACTTAGTGCAAACTTAAACCAATTTAATCTCAGTCCATTGTATAAAAGGAGTTTAAATCTCTACATTCTGCTTGTTTGGTGGTACCTGTTTTGTGAGCTGGAAGCCTGCTTTCTGATAAAGGCAGAAAAGTCCTGCAGTGGTCTACTTGATTTCACTATTGGAAAAATATCATTTGGGTTTGGGCACCGTGAAGGCAAACTGTGGGTATTTGTCCCACAGGCATGAAGTTTTCTACCTTTGCTCCTCTTGCTCTTCTTCCTCTACCTTGAGCCAGTGTTTGTTCAAAGCTGGACCGTGACTCCTGTGGCTTGGCTTTAATGCAGAGCAGCCAAACCCAAGTGCTGCTTTTCTTCTCTTCCTCCTGTTTTTGTGTGCTTGTTGTGTCTCCTGCTGTTTTTTTCTCACCTTCTGAAGGGAGTTTTTCTTACCAGAAGTCTGCCTTGCGCGCTGAGAGTTGGCCAATGACTGATGTCAGTCTTAAAGTCATGGGGCAATAACAGGGCCCGTGATTGGGGTGAAAATAACCAAAATCACACCTTTAACATTCACTGGACAGAAAAGAAACAAGCAGAAAATCCAGGGATATGGACAAATTGCTGATTTTCAGTCTGATTTTTCTTATTGGTCAGTTTCATGAAAATTTCTTGCCAAATTCTGTTTGCACCTCATCAGTGTCTGCATTAGTAACACGCAACACTTTTTAGAAACTAGATACTTCAAAAAAACGTTGTTTCCATGCCACCTCCCCAGGTTATCTCAGGAGAACAAAGCCTGTTGAACCAATATGCTGCCCAGCTGCATTTATTGCCAAGACATTCTTAAATGGTTGATTTAAATGGTTAATTTAACTGTTGATTGGTCCAGCTTATAAACTGGTGGGTGCCAGCTACGCAGGGTACAGCTACAGTAGTCCCTTTGTATGAGAGACTGGATGGCTGATCCATCTGGGTGGTCGTAATGATCACTCATGGTCTTGGTCAGCTTAAAGAACCCCAAGAAACACAGTAGTTTTCCTGATGTTCAAAATGCTTGGTGAGCGTGCTGTGTTGACTGCAGTGTTTCCCATCATCCCCACTGTTCTGAGCTGCAATTATGGAAGCTGCTTAGTATCGAATTGTGTCACATGCTGTCACTTAACTGCTTTTTAATTTTTGACTGTATCTTGCTTGGTCTTTCCCAGCCATCTCGCAGGCGTTCTGGGAGATTCTGAATTGGGACTTCTAATTCTGTGGTTACTGCCAAGACTATTGCTTCTGCTCTGCTTCAGCAAGTTTGATGATGATATGAAACTGGGAGGAGTGGCTGATGTGCTGCAAGGCTGTGCTGCCATCCAGTGAAATCTGGACAGGCTGGAGAGTTGGGCAGAGAGTAATCTTACGAAGTTCAACAAGGGCAAGTGTAGTGTCCTGCTCCTAGGGAGGAATAACCCCATGCACCAATACACGTTAGGAGTTGTCCTGTTGGAAAGCAGGTCTGTGGAAAAGACCTGGGAGTGCTGCTGGACAACAGGTTGACCATGAGCCAGCAATATGCCCTCGTGGCCAAGATAGCTGATGACATCCTGGGGTGTATCAAGAAAAGTATGGCCGGCGGGTTGAGGGAGGTTCTTCTCACACTTTACTTGGCACTGGTGAGGCCTTATCTGCAATATTGTATGCAATTCTGGGCTCCCAGGTTGAAGAAGGACAGGGAGCTACCAGAGAGGGTACAAATAAGGGCTACGAAGATGATGGGGGACTAGAACATCTCACTTATGAAGAGAAGCTAAGGGACTTGGGACTTAGCCTAGAGGAGAGAAGACTGAGGCGATCTTACCAATGTTTATAAATACTGGAGAGGTGGGTATCAGGAGGATGGGGTCAGTCTTTTTTTCAGTGGTGCCCAGTGTGACAGGACAAGAAGCAGTGGGCACAAACTTGAATATAGGAAATTCCACCTAAACATGAGGAGAGACTTCTTCACTGTGAGTGGCCAAGTGCTAGGACAGACTGCCCAGAGAGATTGTGGAGTCTCCTTCTTTGGAGACTTTCAGAACTCACCTGGACACTGTCCTGTGTAGCCTGCTGTAGATGATCTTGCTCTGCCAGGGGGTTGGCCTAGATGATCTCCAGAGGTCCCTTGCAATCCCTGTCATTCTGTGATTCCCTCGCTAGAGACAAGATCAAGAGCTACCACTTGTGGATGGGACCAGTTGGTGCATCACTAAAGAAATCACAGCAAGAAGAAAACCAAGCTAAAGCATGTAGTGATATGTAGCAGCAGTTCAGGCAGCAGGGAAAAATCATATCATAAATTAAAAGTATTTGAAGTGAGCAAAAAATGAGAATTTTCTGATATATGAGGCTGAGAATGTTCCAGGGAGTGACTCAGGAATAAAAGTGTCAGGTGATGTCAGCATTTGCATTTAAGAGACAGAAAGAAATGTTGCAATAAGCCTGCATGGCATTTACTAAGTTCTGCTCTGCTTAGTCGAGAAAAGATGCATCTGCCATCAGCCCTTCTTTTCCCTGCGATAACTAAAAATTAGTTATTACAGAGAGATACCTTGGGGAGGATAATATTTTGAGAGCAACTTAATTTGATTTAGTGCAACAAAATTTTATTCCTGTAGGGAACATGGAGTTTTGTAAGAAAGGAAAATATATGCTCTCTGAACATAAACCCTTCTGCAGAAGCAACGTTTTGAGATTTTTCGGATTATTTTCATCAGTTACAAATCCCTTCTTTGCAAAAATCTTTGTGTTATTTGTAACTGGCATCATATAGAAGTATGTCAGGGTGGCTTATCTGTCCGTGACTCTACACTGCTGCTTCCCATTGGCGTATCTGACAAGATGTGCTGTGCACACACAAACCGTGCGTGTGTACATCTTCACGCGTCATTTTTGTAACCAAACGGGCCTTAGAGTCAGAAAGTACTTGGGTGCTGTGTAAGAACGTGGGTTTAGCCTGGAAATTGCTTCTTTCCCTTTGTTTTTCCAAGAAATTTGTAATGCCAGGGGCATGCCCTGTTTGTGTAAGTATCAGTAAGAGGTCTAGTGCCTATCTGGTTTTTTTTCAGTGTTGGGTACAGCTACAGTCAAAAGATGGTTAGACTTGACAGACTGCTGCTTCTGAGATCAGTTTCTTCTAGCTCAAGGGATCTTGAAAGTTCCCTGGAGCAAACACCCCTACTGGGACTTTACCTTGGAGGTGACTAGTGCTTCCCTGTGAAGACTGCCTCACCTCTTCGTTGGCCTCTGAAAAGGCCCTAGCAACAAACCTGCAATTATTTACGCTACAAAATCACATAGTGTGGTTTGAGCTTATTATGGACCGTAATGTTTGGGAAGAATAGCAAAGACAGGCTCTTGTGGCACACCAGCTTGACAGGTTGCCTGGAGAGCACAGGAGCTGCAGGACAGTTTTGAGCTGCAGTGAGCGTCAGCCCTGAGTAATAACTAATTACCAGGATGAAGACTGGCACGTACTGTTCTTTCAGTGTCTTTACCCACAATTACCCTTCTCTAACCATTGCCTAAAAGTGCAATCTGCCAGTATTAGCCTTATGGGATTGTTTAATAGGAAAGAAAAAGGAAACAATAGTTGCTCTGGGTTCAGCAACCCACCAAAACTGCAGAATCAATATGAAGTTCTTTAGTTAAGCATACATCTGCTGTTTGAGGCTGAAAAAGAAAAAAAATAAGAGAGAGAAGAAGCATCTGATACTCCTACTGTGAAGAGATTTCTTTAGTACTTCTTCCTTGTTTATCTTGAGGCGTTTAGAGGTTTTGGAGAGGCTCAGCTTGTGAGTAATGCTGCTGTCCAACAATAAGGTGTTAAGTCAATGCAATTCAAGTGTGGTATGATACCACAGTAATTAGAAATCCGTGACCCAGACCTGACACCACAATCCATGTCATGTATTTCCTTCTCCCTTCCAAAACATATAGATGTGTGTTATTAACACTTTGTTTCTCACATTCCACTGGAAGTTAATGAAATATGATTTGATTTCTTTTTAAATGGTATGAAATCATTGTCTTGATAAAATAGGTCTCAGTAGCTAGGAGAATTGCTGTACAGGGGAATGGCTAGCCGGGGAAAAATTCTATTTGGCTGCGTGTCTTTATGTAATGCGGTTGGAGGGAAGGTGTGTGAATTCTGTCAGTGGTTTAGAAAGCTCTTGCTCTGAGAAAACCAGTTTAGGCGGTGTCTTTGTTTCCTGCTCAGCAGCAAAGTGATTCTGCTGCAAAGTGATACAGCATGGGTGAAATTGGTACCTTGAGCTGGAAAGTCAGGTGGGTTCACTCAAGGGGTACTTTATTTTGGATTGCATGGGATTTTTGAGTTTATTATAGTCTTTTTTTTGAAGTCACCAGAGCTAGTGTCTCTTTATGTATCACAGCACCATTCTTCAGGTTGTCCACCTGTTGCTCCGTGCAAGTTTATTTTCCTTCCATATCCATGTGGATGCCATGCCTTTCGGGAACGTAGTGCGGTCGGGTTGCATGCGAGCTTGTTCTGTGATGTACCCATGCACCTGAACTTTCTACAGGCTGTAGATCAAAGCTCTTATGGCACTTCTTATGAATGTTAAGGTAAGCAATGTGGGAAATGCAGGAAGGACCTTTAAGTATTTAGAGATTTAATTGTGATCTCTCTCTCTGTCACATCAAAGCCTTGAACGAACATTTAATTTGATACTGGTGATGGGAACAACCTTGAAAGCGCAGCAGAGGTCTTTGCTTGTGACTGGGTAGGGTTCTCAATCATCAGTAAGGTCTAAAAATAAATCACACTTCCCCATTTAAGCTTGACAGCAGTTGTTTAGTTGTCTGTTTAGAAATAACCAAAGGTGGATCGACATTTTATTGCTTGAGGGGAAGCGCTGGCCGTGTGGAATCAGTGAGCTCTCCCAGAGCAGGCAAGGACATTGCAGGGGCCACTGTGAGTCAAGTCATCGTGTTTCAGTACAACTAAATACAGCTACTAGTGGGGGGGCTAGGGGAGGGCTCGTGTGTCTGTGCTGTTGTTATGGCAAGTTGCTGTGGGTTTTGTCGTGTGGTACTACTGCCTGAGTTCCCATCTGTCAGCTTGGGACTCTGGAGGAGAAGTCATTCCTCCTTGAAGAGCAGCCCGTTTACATGACAAAAGGGAATTCCTTTGCTAAAGTTAAATAATATGTTGTTGTTTTGATTTGAAAGCATAAAATCAACTCTAAAATAGGACCCAAAATAATACTTAATAGTATTTAGCTGTTACCTTTAAGAAGCACAGCAGCTTATCTGTTATTCCTAAGGAAAGGGCTGCTGCAGTACTTGGGTTTGGTGGTGGTTGGTTGATGTTCTTTTTTTACCCTTGATTACTTTAAGTCTGCAGCAAGTAAGGCAAGTCACCCTAGGTAATCTCCTTGCTTTTGGGTGGTTCTTGTTGGCAGTTGTGGAGCTGTCCCCAGGTAGTTCTGTGGGTTATGCAATTAAGAACATAAAAAATATGTACTGCAAGGAACTGTTACGTTAAGTGTAGGAAATGAAATAATAATTAAAAAAGTCTTAGGTTTGATAATAGATCAGAAGCAGAACAAAAACTTACTTAAAGCAACAGGATGATTTCCCAGTCACCACAGAAAGCGTTTTATCGAGACTACAAACCTACCACTTCCTCTTATGATTCTTTTTCCCGGCACTGGTTCAGTTCTCTGTCAGGGGAAATTTTTTTAATTTAATTTTTTTTAATGAGTAAAAATCCCCAACAACCTTCTGTTAGTCTTCTGAAGGCTGCTTCTCTCCCTCACCAGTATTTTGGGTAGGTTTTTTTGAAGATAAAATTACATCATCTTCAGACGGTTGAACTGTTCTGCTTCACTGACTTGTATGTTTGTTAAAGATGTCCCAAAATACACTCCTTGCTGTCAGAGATTACTGCACTCTGGTTGCAACTGGCTGCAGGGAGACTGGGGTGTGATCTTGGACTTCCTGGAGTCAGTGGAAATGGTAGCTTTTGTGGGCTTGCATTTTTTTCTTCTTCATCAAATTGCTTAGTTTAGGAAGGTTTTTGCTGCTGAAATATTAATTTTGGTAATTAAATATTCAAAGTTGCATTGACTCTTTTGACTCTAAACTGTTTTTTCTAAACTGTGCCAGCACATAGTTCAGTCGTTAGAAAACAGATGACAAAATGAAATGTGTTATTTCAGTCTTGTTATTCACTAACAGTGTCAGGATTGATATATTTTGGGCTTGCATAATTTTTTTTCTTGAAGCAGTTAAGAGAAAGAGGCTGTGGAATCTGACAGAATAAAGTTATATAAGTGAAAAAACCAAAATTGAATTACCATTTAAAAACCTAAAACCCATTAAAGCCAGAGTAGAAAGGGGGGTACAGGACAGCGACACATCCCCAAATCCCAAATTATATAGGTTTATAACTGCATGAAACAAGGAAAAGTAGCAGCTCTTCTTCTACCATCGTGAGCCCAGCACCGTAGGTGTTTTTTTTGGTGTAGGGTGGCACTCTCCTGAGAGGTAAAAGCCATTCATCCTCAACAAAAGGCAAGTTCCTGTTAACAGCAGTTGTAACTAATGAGCCAAATTCTCTTGCTGCTTGCAGGTCTGCTTAGTGCTGCCGAGCCTGGGGAGCAAGAAGTGCTGGAGCAGTCTTCTAGGCACGGAATTAGGTATGCCATTTAAGCATAAATACATTGAGGAAAATAAATTAATAAATACACACATTGAGAATTAAAAAACAGTGCAAAGTTACTGTAGTGCTTTGGTAGTCCTCCACTTTTATTAGTAGAAGTGCCATGTCTGGACATCTTTGAGATGGAGTGTTCTATTTTGATATAACCAATCAAAAACCAGTTGACAAAAATTTGTTTGTTTCAGAACAGTTTTCTGGTCTCACAAACAAACAATATGTGTGTGCTTTATTAAAATAGGTGGAGTTGAATTTTGAAAGTTAGTTATGTTTGTGAGGGGCATTAGCCAGATCTGGGGTGTCCAGGAGTCCTCAGGTGGGTTTGAACTAAAAAACAGTTGTATTTTACATTTACATTGTAACATTTACAGTTACAAGAGCAACTCCAAGGTTTTCACTAAACCATAGAGAACTGACTCCAGAGCTGTAGCCATGTGTCTTCCCTGGTTACATGGAAACATTTTGCAGCTGGTTAGCAACAGCTTCCCAGGATTGCATAAACAAGCTGCACAGTCACCTCCCCCAACGAATGCAAGCAGGTTCAACTCCTCCATTGCCCACACAAAGCGATGCACAGGGGTACTTGGCTCAACTCCAGACTGTGGAGTCTGTGTGGAGGTATGCTCATGGGATGTAGGGGGGAACCTGCTTGGGTCTACTCATTTTGGGAAGAGGAGCCTGATGGTTAAAAGCTGAAGAGGCAATAGGATGTTTTTGTGGCTGAACATCAATGTAGGAGTTGGAGGGCAGTGGCAGGGTGGTGGGTGAGAGAGGAAGGGACATGGCAAATCCTTTTCCCTGTGGCAGTTGGCTTTTAGACACGTGGTGTGCATTCATGCTGCCCACTGAGTAAAGCCACCCTGCTCTTGCTGTGTGGGTGCCTGTCCTGAGCAAACAGTCTGGTTTATGGCACTGCAGAGGTAGTGACAAAATTTGTCAGTATTTCCAGTGAAAGAGTAGGTTTACAGTATAAGTTAATGATGGGAGTTGTATAACTAAAGAATCTGAACTTCCCATGTGGAGGTTTTAAAACCACAGACACTCTGAGATTTACACTGAGCTTTAACTAGCGTGCCAGATCCGAAAGGTTTGTGTCTCTGCTCATCTCCATTTTGGAGAAATGGTTGAGAGGGGCTTTTGATTCTGTGGAAACAGAGGCATTAGCATCTCTAGACTTCAGCCACTGTCACACAAACCTGTGCTTGGGAGCTGTCTGTGCAGTTGGGGTGCTGGGTGTGCAGAGCTGTTGGGAGGTGGATGTAAGGATGAACCCGAAGGTAGCTCTCGGAGCAATGAAGAAAAAAGCAGAGTTACAAAGATGACAGGCTTCTCTAGACTGTTGCCTAATACAATTATCCTCAGAAGAGGGCTAGCCCAGTGCTTCTGAAAAGGGATTTTAAAAAATGAATGAATTCTTGGTTCACAGAAGCATGTTTTTGGCTATATATGGGACTGAGCACAGCTCTTTCTAATGTCTGCTGATGTCTAGCAAAAGTGTTAGTCTAGCAAAAAGAAAAAATGGCCTTTAAATGACTCCAGAATGCCATGCTGATGTCTGGTTTTTGTTTTGTTTTTGTTTTTTGTTTTTTTTTTACAGGTTGACTTTTTTTTTAATCCAACACAAACCAGTGAACATGACACCAAAACATGAAAAACAAGTAAGTGATGTTTAAGCCTTAATAAAATAAGGATTGTAGTTTAGTGGTTGTGAATGGCGTTTCATGAAGGTTCACAAGGACTAGGAATGATTGGTTATGTTCCTCATACTTTTAATTGCCAGGCTACAGAATATTCTGGACTGATGCAGTGCTAGGTCTTTCTGTTAAAAGTTTGATGGAAGAATAAAATATTCATTGGATCAGAGGGAAGGAGAGTAAGCGTCTCTGTGCATAAGGGACTCAGACACTGAGACAGGAGAGAGGCACTTGGATTTCAGTCTTCTCTTCATCAGTCTTAAGGTATATTGTAGAACATGATTGGAGATGGAGCTGAACTCTGATTACCAGATGCATGGACCACAGAAATCACACTTGCACATTCTCTTTTGTTCAGACCCAATGCACGCTAAAAGTTTAGACAGATTATTCTCCCTCAACTTAGTCTCTTACCAGATGTACCAACACTCCCAGTATGAAAATCCCCATGTCCTTTGTGGTTGATCCTTTTATTGATAGGCAACCTAATGGGGAAACTTTTGTTTTTTTCCTCTTGGAAGCTTTGTGGAAAATGACTCTTCAGGGGTTATTGACTAATCAGATATGTAACAGTGGCACCAAGTAGCATGAGGTTATCACCTGATACTGTCCTGAGCATGGAGATTTGAAATAAAATGGAGCTGGAATGAATGAAGCAAATAATCATCCAATGCAAGATTATTTTTATTCCTTCTCATTGTTGTAGATTTGTTTTCTCCATAGTAAAAATAGAGCCATGTCAGGTTTCCTATTTTCCTAATAGGAAAATGTTAAAAATAGGTTTCTCAGAAACATCAGGTTTTGTGTAGTGCTACTGGCTTAGCCTTGTCTCTGAGTGATCTGCTTGGTGCAGAACTATGTCCTGCAAGTGAAAATGGAGTGAAGAGAAAGACTTACTGTCTTTACTTCAGCTGTTTTTACAGTATATTCTTCGTTTTGAGACAAATCGTAATGGGAACATTTCAGTGACTAGTGCTTGTGTCTGCATAACCTCAGCGCTGCCCTTTTCCTTTGCTGTCAGCACTCGTTGCTCTTTGCACAGGACTAAAGCCATGAGGCAGCCTGTGTAAGCCAGGCTTGGGGGTCACTTCGGCCATTTTGTCGTTTTTGTGTGACCTTCATGACTTGGACTGCTGCAGGCCTTGAGGACAGGGTAGCAAAATGCCACCAGTTGTTATAGCCAGGAATTAAAAAGCACACCTGGCAGAGAAGCTGCTCTGCTGATTCTTGCTTTTTAGGTGGTTGTGACTTCTTTTTGTAGTACGTTTGACTATCTTTGGGGCAGACTTGAAATTTTTCATGATGATGTTTGGACTGCTGGGACTCTTACAAAAGCTATAGCATGAGTAGTTTAGATAGAAAGTGTTTTCTGTGTGAATTTTTACAGCAGGATGGGAAGTGAGTATGTACAGAGGAAAAAGGCAATTATTACCTGAAACTGACGTGGTCTTTGGACCCTTTGTGACCAGTGAATGAAGGATGGACCGAACATCCAACAGCAATCTCCTGGAGGGACGTTCTGCCACCTTTGTTTGGACCCCATCATAACCTGTGTATGATTACTGGAGATTACAAGCCTTCTTTTAGAGGGACTGGGAGGCATAGCCACCTTTCTTGGCAGTGTCTGCATCTCTACTGGCCAGTTAGAGCTGCTGTGATTAAATCAATTTAAATCAATATTGTGATTGATTCTTGTATCCTGGAGAAGGCTTAAAGGTCAAAAGAGGAGGGATGCTCTACAAGTGCAACGTCACTGTTTCAGAGCAGCAGAAACAGTAAGGGGAATTGGGATTAATGCTTCCTGCGTTAAAGATGTTTATAGGGGAAGTAACCACAGATCTTGAAAATATGTACATTTTTAGTTTTGCTTTTTAGTTGCTTAATGTTTCTCTTACTTAATTCTGATTTCAGCCTCAGCATTCTTTGGTAAATAAAGAGGTAAAAAAATGAGAGGGGATGGCAAAGAAAGAGAAACACCCAGTCTTCTGCTAAAACTGTGGTGATTCAAACTGGAGCTGACACCTACAGTGTGGGAGGGCTGCAGTTTGCTGAGGTGCTGTGCTTCAGATTGTGTTATTCTTGGGTCAGTGATACACTGCCCAGAGTGCTGCCGACCACGGCATGCAGAGCAGGTCTCCTTTCTTCTGGAGATAGTCTTATGGGTGCTTGAGTTCCTCAGCATTGTACCTCTGTGACAATTTTATTGGAAATTAAAATATACAGGGGTATGGAGTTTGTTTTGGTTTTTTTTTAACACATGATGTGGAATGACTTGTAAGGTAGCCTGTAGCCACCATAAGTTTTTATGATAATACCTTGGTATAATAGGGGTTGAAAGGATTCAGAAGATTATATTGAATCTCTACAGAGAAGAAGGTTATGGAAGGTTACTTGGAAATGAAGTAATTTAAGGAACCTGGACAAACAGTGTTTTAAGGGGAAGCTGGTATGGTGATGTATGAGAGGAAGGGGACTGAGGTTGGGTTATGGCAGGGTACCCACCATCAGGACTCCTGGGCTGCAGTGGTTAGAGGGAAGAGGAGAGCAGTGGTCTTCTTGAGGCATCCTGCTGTGATTGCTCCTTTTGTATGTTTCAGGACTGATGCATTTAGGCCTCAGGAAAGAGAAGAAAATATGTTTAGGAGAAATGGTTGCAGCTGTGGGAAAGAGTGAGGCGGGGGAATAGAGGCTGGGAAGACAAAAACTTGAGGAAGATAAGATTATGGATATGGAAAAGATGTTACAGTGGGTCCAAAAGCATGTGATGTCTGTATATGCATGCTGATTGTGGCAGGCGGTGAGGTAGGATGAAAAAACCCAAAACCAACCCAACTGGAAAGCTGTTTTACTTCATTTGTTCAGCACACTGCTTGGGACAGGGAATAGCTTCCTCCCTTCTCCACTGGTGTTTTCTCCATTTGTGAAGGTGTGACCCTCTGCTTGTAGAAGTGATTGCAGCTCTGTTCATTTATTCCTTTTGTGCCACATTGGCACGGGGTTAAAAAGCTGCAGAGAATACAAAGCAGAGGAGAATAGGGCCTCCAGCGTTCTTCAGCAACAGAAGCGGTGGAGGTGGTGGGAGCTTTTCAGATGGGCTTTTCTTTGGCAAGGTACTCGTGACACACACCAAAAGAGCATCCAGCAACAGTGCAGGAAAGTTCTGTGCCTAGGAGCTGGGCTGAATGAGGTAAAACAATACACTTTTCTTTAACTGAGTCATTGTTTAAGTGGTTGGCTTAGCTCTTTGAGCGAGTAGTTTGTTTAAACAACTGAAGTAGGGCAGCCTTTTCATTTGCTTGGGAAATAGCAGGTAGGTAGGCACACTTACAACCTTTGTATTTTAAAGAAACCTCTTCCATCTTACTATGAACGTACAGATTTACTGGGGTTTGGTTTGCTTCTTTAATGGGACACAGGCTTTCACATGATCGTTAGCTAAGGATACTCAGCAGCATTTAATTCTTCAGCCTTTTCCAGTTCTCATCAGTGATGCCCAGTAATGCCCATTGGCCTCTTGCACTCCTTTGGGCTCCCACTAATGTATAACATAAAGGTGGGACTTGCAAGGAAATACAAGTGATTGTATCTCATCTAGGAAAATACTGTGTCATTTTTCCCTGAAAATGGGGACTTATGCTCTGTGGTGTGACTGTGTTGCTTCCTTGGGTGGGTTGATGGGCAGACTGGGATAGCAATGCCCTGGTCCTGCATCCTCAGATATACTCTGTGGCCTAAGTTCTTGGTATATTGGGAAGGGCATGCAGCATGGCAGAGGATTCATCTTCTTCCACATTGCATCTGGGATGCTAGTCAGAGCCGTTGATTCTGTGCATCAAATCGGTGTCTGGGGTAGTTAATAGTGATATGTTCTTTTCCACTGGGCTCAAGCAAGTCTTTTGAGGTATAGAAAAATGACAGCTCTTCAGAGTTTCACAGAGTTACCGAGCACTGATCCACTGATCTCAGGTTCCTGAAATCAGTGGATATAAGTATTTGATTAAAAAAAATATCCATTAAAATTTAGGTGCAAATAAAATGCTGGTACATGGCACAGGTTTGTAACACGTTCTTTGATTGTTGACTACAAGGGTGAGAAAAGCCTAAAATACCTGCCTGGTTCTTTTTTAACATGTCAGGTTTTCAGTTTGTGGCCACTGAAATCACCAAATCTCCCATGCGTGAAGCATATATGACTCTTCACAGTATTACTTAATCTGAAATATTCCTTTCCAGCTATCAGTTAAGCAAGGAATTTCCTGGACATGTGGTGTGGCTCAGATGATTCATTGCTCTTTGCTTCTCCTTTTATATGGTTGCAAAATTCAATAAAACAGCAGTTCAGCTTTTAATCTGAGCACAGTAGTTTCTGGCACAGCAGAGCAATCAAGAGAGTCTTACAGGCTGCCTTCATCTTCTGAAATTAATTGCTTGTTTTTTATTATGCGCTTGCAGGAATTTGTAACTGTCTTGGTGCGAGACCCCAGGACACAGAAAGAAGACTCGTGGCATTCTTATATAGACTATGAGATATTTATTCATGTAAGTATAAAAATACCAGCACAGGTTCTTTGTGTTCTTATTGCTGGTTCTGTCCAAGTCAGGGTACTTGTTGGGGTATTAATGAAGTTTCTTTACACCTCTTCTGGGAGGTTAGAGGATGTTAGTGGCCTCCTAACAACTGAGGTGCAGTGGAACAGGTAAGGTTGGATGGCCAAAGGCTGTGTAGTAGGTTTGTGGCAAAGCTGGGAAATGATCCTGGTATTGTGTTCACATGTGCTCTCTACAGTGTCTTGCCACAGAGACTATTCTTAGGTTTACTTATCCACTAGAAACCCACTATTGTGATGTCTTAGCATTGTAGAAGAATTTTGGTGTTCAGGTATGCATGAGAAAACAACTTTCTCTTCAAGCAAGCATCTGGTTATTTGTACTTTTTTTCCTCAGTTCTTCTTTTTGCCAGGTTACTTGATTGCTGCAATGTGACTGTTTTTTTGGTGTACTGTGATGTCCAGATTATGGCAGTTTAGTGATGTTTGGATGTGCCAAGTAACTACATTTGGGTTCATTATTGTAGTCTACTATTATTTATTAATGGGAGTGCACTTAGAATTGGTGTTCTTTTGTGCCTTAAATCTGCCTAATACATTGTTTTGTTGATTATTCTTCCTTGATGGGTGATCTATGGAAGGAGTTAGCCTAATTTACGAAATGGCAGATTTTCACTGCAATGCCAAAATTTTTGGAGAAATGTGTCAAGGATTAGGTGAAGAATTTGAGAGCATCAGCTCACATGGGTGATGCTTGGCACAAGACTGAAAGCATTTCCTTCCTGTCTGGGAGACTTAAGCACTCAGCATAATGAGAGCAAGCAGTCAAATGATGGCTTATTAAATGCCCATCGTGACGAGTATTTCTTCTGTGGCAGTCAGAGCTGTGAAACTTTGACACTTTGCAATGCGGTTTAAATACTGATTCGAAAGCAATTATATTTCTGATTTCTGGTAAATAGAAATTCCATAGATTTGGCAGGGTGGGTGCTATATTCCTGTTTCATAGGCATCGGTGTTTCTGGGTAGAAGTGTATTACTGGCTTTGTCAATGACTGCTAAGTTAGGGTGATGTCATTTAGATTCAGTGTTATGTGATTCAGCACCAGGTGTCTCTGAAGCTGATAAGCATCAGCTCAGGTTCCTACCAGCACACTGCCAGGGCTTCCAGAGATCAAGTCTCAAGGTCAGTCCTGTTACCCAGGCTACTTGATGGATCCAAAGTTGTGGGTTTGCCAGGCTTTTAGACCATCTGGGTTTCCCTTCTGCCCAGCTCCCAGAACATTTGGTGGCTTAAACTATGAGGTATCCTGGATACTCGCTATTCGAGAAAGCTGGCATCTTTGCACCTTCTAAAAGCTGCGTCATGTGGCTGTCTAGGAGCTGTGGCTCCTGGCAGGTGATTGGGGGTGAGTTTGATTTCTAATGGTGGGTTTATAATGGAGTCCTTTTTGGTAGATGGGGGTTCACCTAAATGCATGCTCCACAGAAAAGCTTGGCAAAAGCATTTAATTTCTGTGAATTGTTTCTCTTTTGATGAATCATTTTCTGATGCAGTAATAGCATTCATTTGGAAAACTTCCAAATGCTGCTACGTGGAGAGGAGTTACATTAGTTTTTTATTTAAGTAGGATTGCACACTAGAAGAGTTCTACGTAGCCAGCTGCTTGCAGCATTATAACTAGAATAGCTAAACATGATTTTTTTTCCCTGCAAAATTGTCCTTATCTGCTAAAACTTTTTTCTGAGATTTTTTTTTCCCTGTTACCACAAATTGTATGGTAATGTGGATGTCCAGCTTTTTAAAAGAAGAAAAACAGTGGTGAAAAATCCCTGAGACTCTTCCCCCCCCCAAGAAGCTGTCACTGGTCCTGTCTGAGACAAACATGGTCCTTAAGCTGAACTGAATTCACGTGAGGCTTTCAATTCTTATCTCAGGGATTAGCATCTCTGGTGTGTGTGTGTTTGGGTTGTTTTTTTATTTCATGCCTGATCTATATCTTAAGATGATTTATGAAGTAAAATGTTTCTTATTTCCCAACAGACAAACAGTATCTGCTTTACAAGGAAAACATCCTGTGTCAGACGACGCTTTCGAGAGTTTGTTTGGCTTCGGCAGAGGCTTCAGAGCAATGCAGTGCTTATGTGAGAACTTTATATATGGCTCTTTCACAGTTTGTCCATCAGCAGAGGGGCAGATTGCTTCATTTTAATTCTCAGAATTGCAGAAGTCAGACCTGGGAAGTGTCCTGTTTTTCTTACGGGCACAAGTTTATTCTATATGAGGGTTTTTTCTTTAAACCCAGAAGAACATAGTTTGTACAGATAGGCTTTGGTGAGCCCCCCTGCTCGTTTGTGGCAGGTGGGATCTGTGCTTCCTTTTGCTATGCATAGGTAGTAGAAGTAGCAGTCTAGCATAGGTTTACATGTCTCCTCTCTGTGCTTTTAGGATGTACTGTGGTCCTTCAAGGACCATGAGAGTCCAAGATAGTCATGCGTGAAGGCTTAGCTGGACCAGAAAAATTGTACTTGTTTAATCTTCCCTTTTGAGCTGTGTAAGAAACACTCCAGTTTCTCAATCTCGTGTTGCTAAATTTGACTTCATAAGTTTCTGGAACGTGACCCATGATTTTCATGTGACTGGGGTTGGCATTTGCTTATTGCATTTCTCTGCTGTTTCAGATTTGGTTTTAACTGTGTATTTGCTTGTTTATAAAGACAGTTACCTGAACTGCCATCTAAAACTCCCTTTTTCAACATGAACAACCCACATCACGTGGATCATCGCCGGCAGGGTCTGCAACAATTCCTGGAAAAGTAAGTACAGCCTATTCTGTCTTAGAGATGTCGGTGATTTTATGATGTCATCAATTTTCTGGTTTAAAATAGCTCATCTCCGATACTTGAGAGCCACCGTGTGGTCATATGTATGTTACACGCTCGAGTTTGTTTTTATATTTGCAAAGTCATATTTTACACCCGTGACTTCAGCCAGGGATTTTCCCTTGTGTTTCCTTGCATTGGTTATAAAGGTGGTGTCACTTTGCAGTTCTGTACTAAGATCAGGAGATCCTTAGCAGTGATGTCAGTTTCTGGCTTCCATGAGTGAACTGGCTACTCCAACACAAAGGGTCAGACTACCCTCCCTCTTTATGTTTGTGGAAAACCAGTGTCTTTGTAAAAGTTCTTCCTGTTACAAGGGAGCATTTTATGGTTTCCATACAGCATCCTATGGTCCCACTGTGACTGTCACCCTCTGCAGTGGCAGAGACACCCTGTTGGTGCCATTCTTATGCTTTCTCTGCTTGTGAAACACTACGAGTGGAGACTACTCGGCATCTTTCAGCGTCAATTTTTCCATGAATTGGAGCAGCATAAGCAAAGGAAAAAGGTAAATAATTTAAGTAGCTGAGTGAGGAGGAGATTATTTGGCCCACAGTTTTTTCCAGTTAGTGTGGTGTAGTTAAACCTCTCCAGTTGAAAACAATTAATTGGTCTGGAGGTTTATTTGTTAGGGTGAATAGCTAAAGGCAGAGAGGTAGCCACTGCGGAAGCTGCAGGAATTAAATTTCTGTGTAGAGTTACATGGTATCTGTGGCCAAAAGAACAGGTGATAAATACTGGTAGTGGGGATGTGAGAGAGGGAAAGCAGAAAAAGATTCAAGTGGGGTGGTTTCTTCACCTCATAAAGGAAAGCCAGAGAATCGGTGTGGTTGTGCTTCTACAAGTGATGTTAAGGATCAGACAGAGGGTATGGCAGTTCAGGTCTAAGCCCAGCAGTTTCTGTCTTAGCCATGCTGCTCCATGTCAGAGGCGCCAGTCTGGTAATAAGGTAAAATGTTTCAATATCACAAATATTTACTATGCTGTTTGGCCTTCAGAATGCAAAGTAGAGAAGTAGATTCTTTTAAAACATAATCCTCCATCTCAGATTTTGTGGATTTCTGTAGCTTAAATGGGTACTGATGGCACGTGGGGTGTTTCACCTTGCTTCTTTTAGTCCAGGAGCAGGGAAGAAGAGGCATCTCTCTTCATAGGTAATGGTTTAAATGTTTGAATTTGAATGCTGTTTAGAAATATGTCAAGCTTTCAGCCCTGGGGAACAGTCAGAGGGAAACTTGGGAGGCAGCGTTGTGATGAGTTGTCTTGGCACCTTACACGCCGTATCATTGCCCTCTTCTGGCTGGCACCTCTGCGATGCTGCTGCTTGCAGAAGGCATCACTGGCTAAACTAGCCTGCCAGGACACTTCTCTCCTCCTTTCTTTTTTTTTTTTTTTTTTTGTACAAGTCTGAACCAATAGGTATGATTTATTTCTCTGAAATCACATTTGTGGACCTCACTGGCATGAGTTTAGTAAAGCTTGAGGTTGAGATGCCGCATGCTTCATAGTGTGGCAGTGCCAGGGGAAGCAGGACATCCCCCAGTATTATTAGGAAAGGAGCCAGAAATTCAATGCCAAGTGCTCTGTTGACTCTGGCAGTGATGGTAGCCACGGTGCACAAGCCCACAGCCCCACTGGTGTTTCTCTGTGACAGTGGAAAGGAATGGGATTCAAGCCCATGCAGACCTGTCAAAGGAAGATTTCACAGGTAACATTTTTCAAATGCCTGCCCATGGTGCAGGGACCTGAGCTCATCTCAGTGTTCTGTGCCTTGTGAGGTTACTGGAATCCATCCCTGAAACGAGTTTTGGTCTTTCACAGCCTCAACTTGTGGCTGTGCCAGCGGATTGCTACTGCATCTGCCCAGACGGGAGCCATGTGCCTGAGTAGTAAGAATCAAGGGGCTGTGGGCTGGCTGGTGTGCAGCTCTTCCGGATTGCCCATATGTGGACATCTATGGTGTTCTCTTATCCTCCTCCATGCATCATTACAGAGAAACTTAGCTTGGGGCAAGGTTCTTGCTTAGAGCCTTTGTGAAGGCTCTTTGTGCTGAGTGAGGATTAGGCCAACAGCTGGAAGCTAAAGCAGAGCACAAGAGTTTGGTGAGGTTTGAAAATGGGTGTCCCGTTTTGATTTGGCTTTGCTGAGCAAATGCAGGGTAAGACCTGCTTGTCTTACAGGTTATTATCTCTGAGTGATGAAGAGCTGTAAAGCTCACTTCTTGTCTGGGTATAATTTAATATTTCAAGAGGCCATTTGCATTAACGGAAGTCAGCTAGCCCCTTTTCAATTATGAATTACCTCATAAGAATAAGGAAAATTATGTGTTTTTCCTGGTAGTCATAGCTTTGAGGATGTCTGTTAATTCACAGGAAAATCTTGTTCTAAAACTGGAGGTAAAAATTGAAACACTACCTTATAACATTAGGTTCTGTAAGATCCTCTGTCCTTCCTTTCCTCTTCAGCTGCACAGGTTTAACTTTGGGATTTAGAGTACCTTCACAGAAGATTACTGTGATCTTTCTATTTGCTAGAAACTAATTAACAAAACCATTTTAAACATAGTTGGCTTTGATCACTGACACTTTTTTTGTTGTTGATATAATTAGATCCCCCAAAATTATGTGGTTTAGGATAAAGGATTAGTCTGCAACTAGTTTTCAAACATGGAGGTTATGATGGGGTGGAAGAAGCAATAGGAGTTTTGAGGAAAGTGGTCCTTGGATTCGCAGGAGACGAAGGGCATCCACACTGAGTGTGGGGCCTGCTTGGTGCCAAACAAGCCAGCCAAAGCTCTGTCTGCCTAAGGCAGAGCCATACTCCGGAGGTGCCTGGGGTTTCACCACCTCCCTCACACCTCCTTACCTTCCCCATCACAGTGCCATGAGCAGGAGCTGGTGTGGATTAGAGGACACTGTCCCAGAGGTGTCTCCACTGGGATGCTGAAAGCAGGAGACTGGCTCCAAAGCCAGCTTTCCAGGAGCACCGGTGGCTGTGGGGCAGGTGGGATCTTCTTGGGCAAGTGGTGGCTGCCTCTTTCTAATGAAGCCTCGCTAATATTTCTTATCTGGTGAGCGAATAATGCCTAGCAGGCGCATGTCACTTAATTCTTCCTTAAACATATGCATTATCAGATGCCCAACAGTTGCTCATTCTCAGTAACACTTCCTCCCGTATGAAAAATGAAGGAGGAAACACAGTCGGCTTTTTGGGGTTGTTGGTTTTTTTTTTTTTGTCTCTTTAAAAAAAGGCAAAAAAAAACCAAAACTGGGACTTTGTTTGCAGCGAGCTGGGGTGAGGGGCTGGATGCTCAATAGAGGGCACCACAGCCCAGGCTGTCATCCACATGCCTCTCAACTCCTGGCTTGGGTTTTGGTTGTGGGGTTAGTGGTTTGTTTTTTTTTTTTTGTCCCTTGCTCTCATGATATGATGTAAATGGGCTAGAGTAAATTTGTCAAAAACAAAATCGGAGTGTTAACCTTCCACACACATGCAAGTGTGCATCTGTCATTGTATTAGGTTACAGTAGATACAGGAAATCTTTAGTTAGGATTAAGTTGTGCTGTTCAGCCATATGTTGTTCTCCTCCAGCAGAACAGTGTATAATATACCTAATAAAATCATGTTGAAGAAAACCAGATTTTGGACCTTGTCCAAATGAGACAAAACACATGTTTTATCTTTTGTAAATGTTCTTGCTATAAGATGGGGAAAGAGAAAGATTCCTCATATAGTATCCAGTGTTTCCTCAGAAACGGCATTATGTCTTTTGGTTGCAAAGTGACGGATTGTTGGTTTTGGTTTGTTTTGGGTTTTTTTTATCAGCCCTGCTTTTTTAAAGGTCTAGAGATCATGAGCATTTACTGAAAGCTGAGAAACAAAGATTCACATAGCCACAAATTAAAAATGATTTTATTATCTCTAATTCACATGTAGAGCCTTATCCTGAAGCC
The DNA here is from genome assembly GCA_013399135.1 of Heliornis fulica. NCBI lineage: Eukaryota > Metazoa > Chordata > Aves > Gruiformes > Heliornithidae > Heliornis > Heliornis fulica. The sequence continues at coordinate 422,060 of VXBZ01011546.1, read as the reverse complement.
CCCCTAATCACATAAGTACTCATTATGCATGTGAGCAATCTGGCCCAGAGGAGTGAGATCTCTGACAAGTAATGACTGCTGATGGGATCAAGACTTGCAGGATTTAGCCTTTCATTCTTATTCCAGGCGTGCATAGAAAGTCTGTTGTTCTCTTAAATATGCCTGGTCAGTTTATAGGAATTATCACTGTGAGCCGTGACTCTTCCATTAGCGCCATGGCAGCGAGAACTGATTTACATTGCTGTAGCCGCAGCTTTGCATTGACGCCGGGTGTAATAAAACTGTTGGGAGAAGCACTGGGAGCGCTACTGGTTGTGCTTAAACTGCGCACGCGTTCAGTCTCCGCGAAGACATCCGAGTATTAATGTTATGACACTCCGCCTTTCCCCTTGCCTTTTTAATTTGCAAGGTGGTGGTTGGGAATTTTGATTTTTCAAATCTGTGAAGCCAAATCTATTTGGGTTTTTTTGTTTGTTTGATGTACAACCCTTCACACAGCGGGTCCCCAGGACAGTGAAAGCCCCGGAGAGCAACCTATACCAGCGTGTAATACTACTGGTAACATCTGGTGACAAATGTATGGTTATTGCCTTGAAGGAGTGTTTTGAGCAGGAAAGCACAGTGCTTATGGGTAGCACAGAACTTGTTTTTCATTTTGATTGCTTGAAGGATGCAATTAAAAAGCAATCTAACCTGTTGGCGCAAATGGGGAGGGGGAAAGTTGGGGTTTTTTAATGGAAAGAAGAAATGCTTCAAGGCCCTGATGGGGTGAAAGGTGTTTTCAACGTGGTTTTAAGTGGTTTGCAAAATACACCGAGAGCGTCTGGTCCTTTTCCTCTCTCGTGCCCATATAGGCGTATGCACGTGTGATTAGCTTTACGAACATGTTTGGATGTCATCATCCTGGTTTCCTTCCACTCCTTTCACCTCCAGATGGCAGTGTGAAGCAGAAAAGAAAATTACTGTGAAATAATGAGTCCAGTGTAAAGTAAAATTGGAAATTGAATTATAGCTGCAGAAAAAAGGACAGTAGCCTTGAGGTCCTGATCAGTCTGTACTCTTATCACTTTTGTTTGCTGTTCCATGTGTTAGGATACTGCCGAGTTAATAACGGTGCTTGAGCAGTTCAAGGCTTAGCAGAATTGTACTGGACGTGAAATAAAGCTAAAATGAATTTGTGTCCAATATCATTGACATTAGTGCTCATTACTTCTCTGGTGTAATGCCTCAAACCATCTAAAATCAATTTTAAAGATTACCCATTATTTTATAAAGAAAATAAAATACATTTCAAACAGCAACAGAGCTGTAAGTGTAGCGTAATCTCATGAACAGTTAGTTACTTGTGTTTTCGCTGGTTGGCAGGAAACTTTTGAAGGTACGTCAAGAGTGAAGTCTGTGAAACTAAATACCGTCCACAGAATTTAACATCCTGGCTTTTTCCTGGGCTACTTATTAGACACGCAAATGTTAGAATCGCAGAAACGTGCGTCCCCTCATTGTGTTCATAAGCCTGGGAAAAAAAGCAACTCCAGTTAATCTACAGTAAACTCCAGCATGTTATTTTTCTGTCTGGTTTGTGGTGGGTTTGGTTTTGGGTTTTTTGTGTGTTTTGATTTGGCTTTTTTTGGTTTTTGTTTTCTTTTAAGAGGAAGGGAGAATATTCATTCCCCCAGTTGCATAAATGTGGATTTATTCTGTGGAACAGTACTTCAACTTTTTGTTGCAATATTTGTCTTTCGTTTGGAATATATGTTTATCAAGTGTCAAGGTTGAAATCCTCTTTTAGTGGCTGCTACATCATGGCTTTTCAAACTATATTCATGAAGCTGTTGCTGTCAAGGTGTGTAGACCTGTAAATTCTGTGTTTTGAGTCATTTGTAGGCAGCATTTGCTGCCTTTTTTTTTTTACGATGAAGTTTTTATGTTAATAAGCTGCATGTACTGATTTCACAGATGTCTGCTTGCCCTGTTCATTTTTAAGTGAAATAGTGAGAATGCAGGTGGGATTAAACAGGGTTCCTGTAGGTCTGAAAGGGTGCTTATTTTCACCTTCAGCGAGATCTGGTCCTTCTAAGCCTGAATTTGAAATGCACCTGGTAGATCATTAGGGTTACTGCAGGCGTTTCCTCATTGGAAGGTGTCAGTTTGAGTTACTTGGTTGGGACTATGAGTGTTCATGCAGGCACATAAAACGTGTGTGTGCTCAAATACCCCGTGTTATTGGTGAAGATACCTCTTACTACCTACTTTGATTTTACAGGTTTTTGTAGGCTTCAATGAAGCCAGAAATCTGTTAGTGTGTGTATTAAATGTCATTGCAATGCTGGCCACTTTAGAGAACAGTTTTCAGGATGTATCTGTGCTTTAAAACATTACAGTCCAAACAATTAATCTTCTTTGAGAGGAGGAACTGACCGGTTATACTTCTCCTTTTACCTACAGAATGCAAGATTTCTTTCTGCTCTTACTAGTTCTTATATTAATGCTGTCTCTTGTTTCCTGTTACATAGCAATGACTTTTTTTTAGATTACAGTTGTTACCAAAGTGGCTAGAAAAAGGTAAATATTGATTCGCAATAGTTTTGATTTGTTTAAAAATATTTTAATCCTTTTCTGTGGAACACTGTTTGTCATGGTCATGGGCTCTAATGAATTTCTTACACGAGTAGAATTACATGTACAGACCAGAAAGACTCTTGTTAGTCATTCTAGGATTTGTGTATTAAAGAAATCCTTCTTTAGAGAAGTATTGCTGCAAAGTTGCATTTTTAATTTTTTTATTTCAAAGTAGTGATGGTGATCCTTGCTTCTCAGCTCTTGTAAAAGTATCTCCACAACTTTTTGTATTACTAGTGTGTTGTATTTCATTTAATCACACTTGATTTAAGTAAATACACTGTGCTAAATTTATTTGAAGACATAAATACATATAAATGAAATATTAAAAAAGACTTTTGAAAAGAATAGCTGAGATGAAATAGTATTTAAGACTCCCTGAAAACTATTTGCAAGTAAATTGAAATCAGTGTTCACTAATAGCTTTTTCATTCTAGCTTAATTGTACGCATATCTGTAAAGGTGTAAATGATTTTGGCTTGTGTTGGCTCTGTTGTTTACAGGGGTCTCAAAGTCCTGATACTGCCTGTGCATGAAGTTCTCTGTACATGTTTCTTTCCTTTAACAAAGAAATTTGTGACTGGTCATTTTTGGAAAAGCTTATCTATTTAAAAGACCAACCTAAACATCAAACCGAAACCAACCCTGAGTTCTCAAATGGAGACCAAATTTTCCTAAGAGTATATGCCTCCAACTGCCTAAAAATCATTAATTGATCCATGTGGTAATAACAGATGGTTAAATGGAAGAAATGTCCTTGACGTTATTCTAATAGCAGCTGTGCCTAACTATTAGCTGCGTGTTTTTACTCACCTAAAATTCCAAATAATGTAATAAGAAAGTAACACACACCTAATCGTTTTAATATGTTCATTACCTTCTGTTCCTGATTTAGGATTCATCCTGTTTTAAAGTTTTCAGATATCATTTAGAATTTGTTCTAAACAAAACACTTTTGAACGCACTTCAGAATATGTTTCCTATATGCATCTATATAAAAAGTTAGAATTTTTTTTTTCTTTCTTTTGCCAGGATACTGCAAGATGCTTTATTGCTTTCAGACAGTAGGCTTCACCTCTTCTTACAGACTCAGCTAAGCCCAGAAGATATGGAGGCTTGTGTATCTGGACAGACCAAGTACTCTGTTGCTGATGCGATTCATAAGTTCGCCTCTTTGAACAGACGTTTTCCTGTAGAAGATGAAGAGAGGAAAAAAGGAAAAAATGATGCAGACTCTGATTCAGAGAGGTGATTTCTGTATTTCCTTACTTTCTGAGCCTATATATACACATACATACATACATGCGCGCATGCTTCACTTTTTTGTTGATGTAATACTAAGATAATGAAAAAATTAATTGACTGAGATTTTATTGAGCTGTGACAGCTCATCATAGAAGTCTTCACACACACCTCCACACTGAATTAATGAATGCAGTAGAAATTCAATTATCTGCATTCTGATTATGTGAATTTCATTTAGTCAGACTTGAATTATTCGCGTTTAAATTATCTTGCTAAAAAAATATCCAACTGCACTCCAAATGGCTAATTAAAAGTCCAAATTTCCTGTCTCTCTTTGTGACTGGAGATAATTAAAGTTCTCCTCTGTTACTCAGGCTTTGAGTGTGTTGTGAAAACCAATTTCCTCCTTTTTTTTTTTTTTTTTCCTTTCCTTCCCCTCTCCCCTTTTCTGCAGTTCATCCTCCGGGCTCGGACCTAGTGATGACAGCATTTCATGTGGATGTAAAGCAAGCCCAGCTTCTGAAGAGTCATGAAAAATCACTCCTCTATCACTATCTTAAGGACAGTACAAAGCAGTTTCTGCTCTGTTTACTGGTTGCATGTACCATGTAAACACGTCTGGCTGGTAACGAGTACCAAAAAGACGCATCGTCAATACAACCGTATGTCCTTACAAAATTTTCAAAACAGACCTCGATACTATTTCACTGTTGATTTATTATGTACATCAGTTCAGGTCTATATGCCACCATTTAGGCTTTTGTGACTATTAAAATCTCAGCATTGGGTTAAGTTGTGCTCTGCTGACTTATGTGGCAAGTTAAAATATTTTTCCCTTAGCGAGTGCATCTCTCAGATCTCGAGGGAAAAAAACAAGATAGCTTAATTCCTCAGCTTAGAAGTTGGTATATCATATCAAATATATTCAAAGTATCTTTTTGTAATTTGCATGAGAGAAGTTTCATCTCTAGAAGTCATTTGACATTGGTGATGAAATTACACACTCCACAAGGTATTAACTTTTTAAAGTAGCTCAGCAACATCAGCAAAACAACATTTGCACAAACTGTATGCTGCTGACAATTTGAGATGTAAATATATCTTCTTCTGGTCTTTCTGTAATGTTTATGGAAACCCTGGTTTTATCATACACAAGAACCAAAGGCCAAATTCTTGTGCGTGTTGCTTAGAACTTAGAAATATTCAATAAAAATGACTCCATCTCTCGCTGGAGATTTTCAGTTCCCAGGGAATTACAGATCCTCATTCCCAGTAAAAATCCTGGATGAGGTCCATTGAAACCAATGAGTGATTTTTACATCGACATTAGTAGGGTCAGGATTACTTCAGGTATTTATATGAAGACACCGGGGGGGCGGTGGTGGTGTGTGTGTGTCTCTATAATGTAGTTTAGCAGTTTAAATGGAGAGTATCTCCCTCTGAGATGATGACGATCACATAGTTATAAGATGCTGTATGGACGTGGACCTCTCTGCTCTTTGGGAGTAATGGGAGCTGCTCATTCACTGTGGCTGTAGTTAACATGTTGGAATAGGGAGTTTTTCATGAACAAAAGGCAGGCTTCAACACAACTTTGTAACCACCAACACTGATTTTGATTAAACATCAGTTTTGCTCTTTATTGTTAACAGCAGCTGCATAGTGTCTTGTCCCAGATTCTGTCAAAGGAGTAAGTTTCACTGTGGTGTTGTATTTATATTTGACATTTAACCACTATTAAAAAGAGCTTTGGGGTCTAATTGTCCTAGTGAAGGTCCCATTAACTTCAGTGCTGTACTTACCAGCCTAGAAATGGGATGGTGGTGGAAATATATATATATATATTTTAACTACTGTGGATACTTTCAAAGAAGGAGCATTTTAAACCTGTGAATTACAGACACAATAGATTATTAAATGGCCAGATAATAAAGGTTAGCATAGGCGTGTGTGGGCAAGCTTTTTTTTTTTTTTTAAAAGCATCCAGCTGGGAATCTGTAATTTTAGAAATGTGTTTTAATAGCCTGAGGGCAACATCTCTGAGGTAACTACAAGCCACTGTGTCTTGTTGGTGGCAGCAGGATATATATCTGTATTTCTTTTTGCTCAGTTTTACTGAATTGCTTGAATGTATCTATTCACCTTCTTAGCTCAAGTGTGAGTTAGCAGCAAAGCTATTTTAATTAAAAGTGGTAACATTTAATTAAAGCAACAAGTTATCACTAAAAGTAGCTTTAAAAATAGCTGTTACTGCCAGGCACAGATACTTGCTTACTTCTTTTTCAAGATGGCACCTTAGAAGAAAAATTATTTAGCAAATGTATTTAAAACATGGGGAAAACAAATATAAAAACTGGAATACTGTCTGAGAAAGATATTAATGTTTTTTATTTAACATGATGTTAGGGTATTGAGGGTTGTATTTTGGTTTAAAAGATTGAGTTAAACTACAGAAGCACTTTACAACTCTGTCCTGTGACCGTGTCCTCAATAAGTGGTGAAAATTACAGTAGTAGAATTTGGAGAGCCTTTGTGGCTATTTTTAATTCTGTATGCCAGTGAGTGTTTTCCAAATGAAGGTGTTTCTGAAATAAATATTTTTCTACTGGTTTTGTTGTTCTGTTTATTTTCTTCCTTGCCCTGCTAAAAAAAATATCAAGGCTACTGTAACAGAACTTTCTTCCCAGCTTTGAGGGAAACTTGTTTAAATATTTCTTTTGAATGTTGTTTGTATAGACAGTATTACTGGCATTTTTCTTTTTAAAGGGAAAGAAAAGTATTTCTGTATTGTAGTATGTCTTCCTTTTGTATGAGCTGTATGTAACTGCATAAGTGCTTGAAGACATTTTGTTTAATTTGAACATTTAAATGTAACTTAATGTAAATGTACAAAAAATTTATTTTTGATCTCTTGTGACTTCAAAGATTTGGTGATTTGCTTTTTTTTTTTCAATGCTATGTAATATATTTTGATTCAGTTGATCAGTGCTATTCAGATTCTTATTTTTTCTTTTTTAGTTTTGATTAATACTGATATTTCCTGCTAGGTTTTTACACAGGCTAATAGCTAGTTTATAATATCTGATTGTTATTGTTAATTGTGTCCCCTAATTAATGACTAATTCTGCACTCAAATGCTCCACTTTATCTTTTGCCTTAGAATGTTACATTCTCATTTTTATGATGATTTATTAAATAAAATCTTAAATAAGTTACCACTCTTTGTGTTTAAACCTGCTGCTAAGGTTTCCTTTGTCTCATCATCGATACCTTCACCCCTCTATGGCTTACCAGGTGTGATTACTCAGCTACTGTGAAACCTGTGTGCCCGCACCCGTGCAGGCTGTTGTGCTTGGGCTTGGTGGGGTTACTGGCTTACTAGAAAACGGAAAGTGAAGATCGCCGCAGTCACATGCGTTACCAAATTCTGTCAAGTTTGACGTGAGACTATTGTGAACCAGTGTTCAGCAACCTGTTACTTGTGAAGATGAGAAAATACTATCTTCAGGAATGACAGCTTTCGGTTCAGGAGCTGTGTGCATTTGTAAGCAGTGAGGAAACTAGTGGTAACACTGCACCATACGATTTTTTTATTTTTCTATAAATATGTGATATATGGGGTTTTCCAATTGTTTCCCCCCAAGACTCTGTAGGTGCGCGTTCCTTGTGCCTTGCTATGCTGTGGAAGGCAGGGCCGGGCCGGGCTCACTGGGCGCGGTGAGGGGGGAGCGGGACGGGAAGCTGCGCTGCTCTCCCGCCGGCGTTCAGGGCCCCAGGTTTCCCCTGCTCTGGCTCCTTACTGGGCTACAACCCTGTAACTCTTCGCTTCCAGGGCGGGGTCGATGCATTTCATCAAAGCCCTCCATGATTTGTGAAAAATACAATTGTTCTCTCCGACGGTAACGCGTTACCTCGCTGCCTTGCCTGCTGCCGTCAAACCGCCTCACCGACCCGACACCTGGCGCCCCCGGAGGGCTCTGCAGCCCCCCGGCCGGCCCGCAGCACATACGTGTCCCCCGCGACGCTCCCGCCCGGGGCCGGGGCTCTGCCCACCAGTGGCCGCTCCCGCGGGGCGCAGCGCTGCAAAGAAGCCCCTGGGAATGAAAGGCGAAGGCAGGCACTGGCCTGGGAGGCGCTTCCCCGCCGCTGCGCCCCTGCCCGGCCCTTCCACGCTACCCGTTCCCTTCCGGCCTTGCCTTACCTGG
>VXBZ01011546.1:362493-413707 GCA_013399135.1 Heliornis fulica | reverse complement strand
CCGGGCGGGGCGCGGAGCGGTACGGGGACGGGGCTTAATGTCCGCGGCGTTCCGCGGGGACGTAACGCAGAGGCGTAACGCGCGTTCGGGATGGTTTCACTGCCTTGCTGCTCCGCACAGCCTCCGCTCCAGCGCCCGTCCCCTAAACGCGAAGCTCCGCAGCCGAGCGAAACGGCGGCGTGGGGCTCGGCCGGGCCCGGGGCGGGGTTGGGGTCGCACGTGCCTCCTCACGGGGAAGCCCCCGCCGCCCCTCACGCACCGCGGGGCCCTGCGGCGCCTGTAAATGTCGTACATAGATGTGCGTGTGTACCCGCACCATTCGCCCCGTGCTTTCTTCATAAAGCAAAAGCAGCCGTGGGCCGGCGCGAAGCCAAGGCGTGACATTGGCTATCCGCCGCCCTGAGGGGCCTTTCCGCGGAGCAGCGGGAGCCACGGGGCCCTGTGTTGCCACGTTATGTAAGACAATCTCGCCTGAAAACGCGCAATGAATCGGGAAGGATTTGTGTAATTAATTGACCAGTCTTAACCTGTTATCGTGATGTAAGGAATTTGGAACTCATTAATTTGGGCCCTGACAGATTTCATATTAGAGCTGGCAAATATGGATTGAGCCTCTTATTCTTGTAGCAGCTGGAATTTCCATGACAGTGAGGATTAGTGAAGAAGACCTATTGCTCGAGTCAAACTGCCTCTTTTGTAATCAGCGGCCCTGCTCTGCATTAAAGGGGTAATGGGAAAGAGAAAAAAATAAATACCGCAAAAAAAAGGGAAGAAAAGAAAAAAATAAAAGAGAGAAACGTATTCATGTCGAGAGCAGGGCTGGGTCAGGGAGAGGAGGGATGTATCCTGGAGAGCAGAGGTACCAGAGAGGGGTTTTCCCTCCCCGTGGCAATGAAGATGCTGCGAAGGCAGCTGCTGTGAACGCAGCCCCAGCACAGAGGGAAGGGAACGTGCCCAAAAAAACAGGTCTGCAGCACCACAATGGGGCTTACTGCCTCTCAGACAGACAGACCTTCCGATGGAGCCTCCCGAGAGCCACTGAGCACTTGCGGCTGTGGCATCGGGCATTCTGGGAGTGGATTCTGGGCTGCCAAGGACCAGAGGCATTTAAGGATAGAGAGGTTTGGGTGATGACCCTGGAGAAGTGGGGACCAGGAGGCACCTGTCTCCAGCCTGGATTGTAACACCCTCCTCATCAGGGAAAAGGATGATCAGGGTGGGTAAGGACCAGGACCAGGGACAAGGACAGGCCTTCATGTAGCATGACAACAGTGACTCGACACATGATACACCTCAACTTCCCAATTACAAAGCCCAGAAGAAGAAAACTCCCTTTGTCTGCTGGTTTGCTACAACCTCTCAATGTGGTTTTTCACGCTGCCTGGCTGGGGAGGGACCTCATGCCATTATCATCTCTAAGCATTGATGTAATAGTAATAACATCGAGTGCAGACTGTGTGGAAACAGTCTAGGAGCTTTTATGTTCACTGCTGGCAACCTGTTAATGACTGCATTGGTAGTGAATACAGTTGTTAGAAATTATTTTAAAAGGTTTCCGTGAGACACTGTATTTCTCCATGCGAAGTGTTTACCTACTCTTGTGACAAATGCCATGCAAAGATAGAAGGGTGTTTTTCCCTTTCTTGTCATTTCTTTGTTTTATGCTTTCTGGTTGAACATTTCCCCTCCGCAATCACTTAGATGCACTGTTTGCTCTTGTGGGTCATTTCTGCATAATAACCAGGAGAAGGGAAAACACGTAAAACAGGTATTGACAGTAAACCCACAATTGTTTGGAAAGACTGTAATGGCAAAGGCGGAATACCAAATAAAAAGTAGCAAATAAGGACCATGTGGTCTCAAATTCTCTGGACAACTTTGTCCATGTGTGCATCAGCCTTGTTTCCCATGGTTGTGCTGCAATGATTACGCGAATCCTGGTGGCAAAACTGGAGTGTTTGGTCCTAACTGTGGGAGTCTCCATGGGGTTGAGCACTTGGTGCTGCAGACTTGCCCCTTGCAAACTGTGAACTCTTTGGAGAAAAGCAACCATTTCTTCTTTGATGGGCTAGATCTAGCCCCTTTGGTAGCCTCTACATTGCTCTTCTAGCTTTATTCTCCTTGATTTAAAAAGAAATAAAGAACCAATCCAGACCAATGGATTACAGCTTGATTGTGGTCTTTCCACAATCAATCCACAGCGAATTATCTTTTGTCTTACTGTCTCACGATACAGTAAAAAAAAAAAACCTTCTCACATGTCAGCTAGCTCACATTTCCCCCAAAGGTAGGCAATAACTTATCTTTTATGGTGCTACATGGACCTGGCTCTACCACTTTCTTGCTGAGTTTATCTTTGCTTTTTTTAATGATCAAGAGCGGAAAACCACTCTGGTACTACTGCAGCTATATTGATTTTCCTCAAACGTTCCTCTAGTTAAAGTGTTGATCAGGCATAGCTAATTTCCATGCTAAATGTGCCAGTGCATTCCTGAGCTTAGAACTATCTCAGACAACAAAATGAAGTGTTTTATTGTGATTATAAGTGTGTGCACTTTCTCTCATTCCTTCCCGTTGATGTATTTAAAATATGCCTGAGTGGTAGAACTTTCCCAGAACACCCATGAGTTTGGGTGCTTAAAAAATTAAAGCTAGTGTTTATTACTAGTAGTGTCTTCTCCTCTTTCTTTTTTTCTTGCAGGTAAGAAAACAGTCATCAGCCGAGGTGGGTAATTTGTCAGATCCTTATGCTATTTTCTTTCTTTAATGGTTAATCAGAAAGCAAAACCATGATACTGAAAACTGAATACAGGGAAAAAAAACACCACAACAATTCACAGGTAAAACGTTCTGAACAAAAATCTGTTTGCTTCAGGTATTTCATAACTTACACTGGTACCAAAGGCCAGGTTTAGTTTCTGTACAAATCCTAAATACAGATTTCACAGAAGTGGTTAAAAAATATCAAGTGCTGGTTCATTGCAGTCAGTGGAAAAAAACTTGGTGCTGCTTATGCTGCAAGTGAAAAAATTCTGTCTTCCAAATGGCACCCAGATCAGAAATGACATTCTTGCTGGAACCAATAGATGGCCTTTTTGAGTGTGCTGTAGTTATTTTTCTTCCTGAAAACAGAAGCATGTCTGCTTTGAAGTAGAGAACGTTTTCAAATATGGTCAAAAAGTATTTTTGTTTCTGAAAGGCAATAGGTAGTAGATGAAGCTCTGGATTTGTTTCCTAGTATTCTAGAAGGTTTTTTTTTCTGTACTTACATTTGCAATAAGTCCTGAGTCTTCAATGCATAATATTGATCAATAATAGTGATGATAAAGTGGACTATCAAGTCTATCCTTTCTTTTTTTGTAGGTTCCTGCTCTCCAAATGCCATATATATCCAGTTTCTAAGACCTCTCATGGATTCTTATTTCCTCTTATTTACACATGCAATTAAAATAGTTTTAAATGAACAGTATATCCTTGTGCTTCAGAAAAGGAGCACTTGTGATTTTTCCAAAGTCACACCTCCAAACCGAACATCAGGAATCTTGATTCTATTTTATTTCCTATGTAAGCAATACTTTCTTAAAGGGCTCCTGCAAGGGCGAGGCAGCCAGCAGCCGTAGGTGGCCAAGCTCTCTTAAAAACCTGGGGTAAGTAAGAGTGCTAAACACTTGGAAATGGAGGCTGGAGTTCTTCAGAACATCCCTCACTTAGGCCTGGCCCCCCCTGATATATTTTAGCAGCTCACTTCTTGGGTTGTGTTTTTCAGGATATGTGACTATTTCTTTGGGGCTTGTGTTTTTGTCCCAGTGAAGCCAGTGTGAGACTGAGAGCTGGCCAGGTGTCCCAGGAGGGAGGCATCATCCTGTGCCTGTTTTGCTCCTTTGGTCTTTTTGGCCTTCTCTTGGCATTTGCTGGTGGCTGCTGTCAAGAGCAGGTTCAGAGTCACAAGGACCACTGGTCTGACCCAGTTCTTCTGTGAAATGGCAATGACCATTGGGTAGTGATGTTCAACTTTCTCTGCACCCAGCACTCATACCATTAAATTTGGCTTTAATTAGGACAGGAGTTCACCCATGAAATCCCAGGTAACTGTGTTCCCACTTGTGTCTGCATACCATTGTGTACTTCTGATGTGCATTTGAAGGCTCCGTGTGTTGAATCACAAGACAACTGTACCTAAGGAATGGGAAGAGTTTTTCTCCAAAGCTAACGTAGTCGAGGGAGGCTGGTTCCTAAGCAAATGCAGTTACTCACCTGACATGCGAGAGTCTTGGGAGATACAGTCCTATGATGGAGAAATAACCTTATAAATGTCCACATCAGGACAGTAGTACTTAGCCCCAAGAAATAACTTTGTTGGAAGAGTAACCTGTATAAAGCAATAGGATTGCTCCTTATTATAGGGCACGAAAAGCTTTATAAGTGGTGTTTGTAGGAATCTTCTCTTTTATTACTATTTTCTGCTCTACAAAAGACTTGCAATGTCTAATGATCCAAGACACTGGGAGAGGAGGTGGGATATGACTGTCTAACCATTAAAACATTGCTGATTTAGTTGCATGGAAAAGGAAGTCTGAAGGCAGGTTTGATGCCTGGGTGGTTTGAGTTTTGCTGGGAAGTCAAAGCTCCCCCTTGGCACCAGAGTCAGCACATTACTGGCTGGGTGTAGGAAGTTAATAATTCGCCTGTGTTTATGATAAAGCTTTCCTGTCTGGAGTCTCAAAGCCTTTTGTGATGAGCGATTAATTCAGCTTTACAATGAACAGGATCTACTGTTTTACAACTGGGGAAACTGAGGAACAGTGAGGCAATGCACAGGGCTGTACAGCTGCAGATAGGGGAGGAACAAGGATCCTCTTGCTGCTGGGCTCCATCACTTTACCCACTGGGATGGACAAAGTGCCATGCTCCTTGTGAAAATCTCACCCCACCTATCAGCACAAGGTGCTCCTAAGAGGTAGCAGAAGGGCCCCAGATTTTGATGTTTGACTTGAAACACCTGAAAAGGATTTTCTTTTTGCTTCCAAGCACTGTGCTCTCCAGAACTTGAAAACCAAACTCCCTCTGGCATCTGTTGTATCTGAAAGTTTTAGGCTAATTATCCTTTGAGTTGTGGCATTCGGAACAGAGATTTATGTCTATTTTGGAAAAAGGGGGTTACTCACTCCTCTTGCTGATTAAAAAAAGAGGTGAGAAGAGGAAGGTGATTAGGGTACCTTGTTTTATTGGTTAAATAAGCAACATTGACAGGATTTTCTCTGAGGGATGCTTGCAGAAATGTTGTGGTCCTGTTGATATGGGATGGTGTTGTCATTGGAACTGTACTGAAGGGAGGAGGGCTGAGGCTGACTGAAAACTAAAAGGCAGTTTGATTTGCGCCAGATCTTTCAGTCTTTACTCACCTATCCATGACAGCGCTTATTAAAATAATTTGGGGCTGCTAGCAGGAGCAAAGATTGTTTATGTGAATGAGCTCTGCAAACTTTAAACTTCCCATACAAAACTTGTGCTGCCTGTTTGGCTCATTCCAGTTCCTCACGCCACTCGAGTTTATTTTGTTTATGGGATATGTGACCTGGCCTCCCATACTACTGTAAAAACAAGTCTCAAGAATAAACTTTGAACGCAAAGCATTATAGGTAAATATGATTTTCTGTATTGCAACATCTCATTTAATTAAACCCAAATCTTTTTAAGGTTTGTATTTTACTTTTGGACCGGGTCTTTTTCTCAGGGCCGTGACTGAAACACTTTACTGAAGAGTCTGCGAGCTTGTCCTCAGTTCTGCACTGTTTGTACAAAGCAATGATAACTTCTGAGCAGGAGATGAAGACTGTGCCAAGGACAGAGCATTGTGCCTTGTGTGGGTCTTTACCGGCTCTTCCCTTCCCTTCCCTTCCCTTCCCTTCCCTTCCCTTCCCTTCCCTTCCCTTCCCTTCCCTTCCCTTCTCCCCAGTTTCTTACTAATCACAATGGCTTCCTGCAACACATTTATCAGCCCAGTCCACTGCCTTTAAATAAGACAGTTGCTGTCCTTTCCAAAAGCCAGAAGTACAATGTTATCTTTCCTCTTTCCCACAGAAGACAGCCATTAGGAAATTCCTTGGTTTACTTTGTCCCTCCTTGTTCCTGGCTGATGTTGGAGCCATTGTAAAAAGACCAGGCTTTCCTTCTGAAGATGGCAAACTCCTTGATGCATTGGATTGATGAGCTGGATGTGCGCTGATGTGTTGCATCCTGTAAGGAGGGAAGTATTCTGGGCTACTTCAGGGCCTGGGAATCCACAAAGCATTTTTCTGGTCTGGGAGCTGAATCCTTGGGATTTCCTGGGTGAAACACAAGTAAGTATAGACCTGTGTGTTATATTTAGCAAAAGATTATCTGGGCAGTCAGTTCAGGGCAGCAGCGGTGATGTGTTTGCACTCATTCATGACCATCACCTTTCACACTCTCCTGAAATTGCTTTGAAGCCAGTGCCCTAATTCCCATGTGGGAACAACTGGAGAAGGAGACCTCAAAGATTTGGCTTTCTAACATGAAATACAGTGCCTAGAGAGGGATCCTCTGGCAGATCTCTCTGCCATAATGAGAAGGTGAGAAGGGGGGCCTGGCTCAGTCTCTCCTGCCACAACCAAAGGCTTTGGCTGTGTGTGGTGTCAGAGATATCACTGTCAGGAGGGTTGCCTGCTCTTGCTCATCTCCTATTTGCACCACTTTGATGTGGTTTTTCAATGCCCACCTGTCCCCCTAGGAAATGGTGCTTCGGGGTTTGCTGAGAGACACCTGCCAAATTCTCCCATTTGAATGCATGATACTTTGCAGCTCTGAGGAGGTAGATGGATCTGAGGACTTCAAGCTCCCCTCTCAGTTAGGCAGGTATTGATACTGCGCACATGCAGAAGCTCATCGGGCAGATAAAGGATTTTACTTTTCATGAGTCACAGATTAACAACTAAACCATCCTCACTTACAGGAGTCATCCCCTGGGGTCGGAAGAACCATTTGTGTTAGCAAGAGAGGTGAGACCTCCTGAGATGTGCCAAAATGATCCTGAGTTGAAATTGCTCCACTTCTCCCGGGAGGGCCTGCAGCATCTCGCAGGGTTGGCTGCAGAAATTGTATGTTCTTCAGGGCAAGGACCTTGCCCTCAGATTTGTCTGGGAAGCACGTGCTTGGTGCTCTGTACGGCAAATAATAAATAACTTCTTTGGCTGCTGGCTGGGCTTGGGATTACGTGCCGATTCTTCCCCCTGATTCATTTCTAGTTCCGAGATGCCAGTGATGCAGTTTTAGTGGAGTATGTCAGTGGCTGGTGCCAGCCCCTTGCTCTTCCCTTCCTCACGGTAAGGTAACTGTCATCTCCTGTCGACAGCATACTTTACAGCACTGAAGAGGAATATTAATAAGGCTTCCAAAGGGCTCGCTGCCACTTTTGGTAGAAAGGTTTCCTACAAAGGATGCACAGCAGAACTCCCAGGAGACAGGTGGAGAACCCCCCCCCCCCCCCAACGAGAAGAGCTTGTGTCATCCTGTTTCATTGTCTCTGTGTCACTGTAACAGCCCTGTGACTCTGACACACTGCTCTGTGCTGCTCTAGCTTCTGCTGCTCAATGTAATTTCCCTGGTTGAACATCTTCATTTCAGATTTGTAACAAGGTATTAACTAGTTTCCCTGTGCCTAACTGAGGTGTTTGTGATTTAAGGAGCAGACTCTTTCCTGGTATGGTCAGCTAGACATTTGCTTTCCCCATTTATTTTTGTATCACATCACATTAAAAACAACCCCTCCTTATGTGCTGTATTTCATCCAGGTTAATGGCTCAGGATCATAGTGGTGCATCTGACAAGAAAACCATAAACACACCTTGTCAGTGAGCAACACACACATTTAGCCCAGCAGCTGAGAAAAGAAGGTAGACACAGAGAATCCCAATGCTGGGTGATGATGCCCACAGTTTACAGGTTGGGGTTTTTTTTGGGTTTTTTTTTTTTTTAACCTGAGCAAGCTGTCAGACAGTTGGTGCAACTAAAAAATCCCTGCACTTGGAGACAACAAAATCACTGCACTTTGAGACTCAGTGGCCATCCCTGATGTGTTTTCTTGGCCGTGTCTTGCTGCTATTGCTTGCTCTGGGTGGTCCCAGAGAGTGGCCACCCCTACCCTATCTCAGTGGGTCACTCTGTGCTCCCACACCTTGCTAGGGGAGACCCTTCTCTCCAGGAGTGGCTCAAGTGGGGTGTGGATCTGCCAGAGACACTTTGTCAGCATGTGCCTGGTGTCAGTGAGGGGCAGACACACTGCTTTTTCCAGGTCTGCTTCTAAGGATGCCCTTTAAATGTCATATGGGCATCCTTAGTAAGGCTGGGGACATTAGCAGGTCTGTTTTCTAAATGAGGAGGTAAAGTGTAAGGAAAGAAGGCTTTTAAAGCAAAAAATACCATAACACTTACTGTCAAGGAGCTCCCATTAGATGTTGGACAACCTTAATCTGACACAGCAGCTGCTTTTGCAGATCCTGACCTTTGTTATTTTTATCTTCTTTGGGTTCAGGGAGACAACTCTTAATTGGAATTATGAGCCTCCGAGCTGGCTCTGATTTTTCAAGCAGATGCTCATCAAGCAACTGCAGGGTTGATCAACAGATTGCATCATATGTATATTTATATAGTTGAATAAACATAATACTTCAGAAAGTTTGATGGGGATATCAATTGCATCATCCAGGCATAACTTTTAATACGGAGCAGTGATATTGCTTGGTGTATTTAAACAATAAATCCCTAAGTACCGTGTAAGGCATACCGAATTTTTGTTTCATTTTGTTTTCAGAATGAAACCAGGAAGCTGATGTACATGAGTTGGCCTGATCTGAATCTTTGTCATCTTAGACAGCCCTGCTTATTGCCAGCTCATTTCACAGAGATCTATTTCAAATCAACTCATAAATTATTAATAGTACATGTGTAGGTCAGAGAGACACTAACCCTGACAATCACACCCTAATATTCTCTCTTTAGCATCAGAAATAAGAAAGGAGATGTGAATAATCAATATTCAACAACCAAGGTACATCTCATACAGATATGGTATATGCACTTAGAAGAAAAAAAAAAAAGCAGATCTTTGCAAAACCTGTCAGGCTGGCATTAGTCTTGCATGATGAATAATGTGGCAATCTATGAATTTTTAACACCTTTAAAATGATAAAATTGTGGAATGTGATATCCAAAAGTAAATTTGTTCAAATTGGAGAATATTTTTGAACAAACGGAGATATTGAATAATGTGTATAAAAATATTTAAACATCCATTTAAATTGCACAGCAGGCAAGACAGTTCATATGGGTTTGTGACTGGGAGCAGCTTTCCGTCACAAATAATTCGCCTGAAGATTTAATTGTAACTCAGAGCTTAAGTGGTAGCTTTTCTGAGCAGAAACCTAACTCTGGAGACCCTGAGCTGATCCCAGGGCTGGCAGGTAGCACGTGCTCCCCAGCACTGGAGGGGACTCGGACCTGGTAAGGGACCTGGGCCAGGGAGCATCACCTTGCCTGGTTCCTGCTGTGAAACACCCTCTGTAGAAACCCCACCCCCTAAAACTGGGGTAGGATGCTTGTAGAGAGGAGGTGACACAGCAGCATGATGAGCAGGAACAAAATTCCACCTTTTATTCACAGCAGGGCTGTGACAAGTTTGGGGGTTTTAGGTTGGAAAAAAATGAACTGCAAATGTCTAGGAAATGATGGGATGGATGCTGCCCTTACCCGAAGTTGGTACAAATTTGTTGTTGACATTCATCTGGACGGGATCAGACTTCACATTTGAAGTCACCTCCCTCTGAGATTGCCTGAGAAACACTAAACCAAAATGTTTCATTTAGAAACTGTCAAAAAGAAATTACTAACCTTTTATACTTATTAAAATTGTTATATGCATTCCTGCAAAGGGACTAGAGAGCAGCTGGACATTTCAATTTTCTCTCTATGCAAAATAAAAATGGCACCCAAGAACTTTACTGATTTTTAAAAACCTTCTAATGAAAGCATTTTATTCTGTTTTTATTGAATAGAAAACAAAATGTGTTTGTTTCTCCAGATTTGAGGAGAATTAACATGTATCTGATTGTTAATATTTGATCCTTCTTTAATTATTTATGGTATCAAGGAATGAATCTGTCAAGTAAATAATGAAATGCGTGCATGCAGCATATGTAATTAGGTTAGGTGCATAAATCCAAAGTGTTCACTTTATAGTTGTCAGCGCAAAATTTATTAATAATGAGAAATGCTAAGTGAAGAAAATCCCTAACAGTCTACTCATTAGTGTAGGTTAGAGCAGTTGCTGAAAAGGAAAGTTATCATTCCTCTCTTACTGTATTTCATCATTTGAGAATGTTAGTAAATTGCTATACATTTTCCTCATCTCTGCTTTAAACCTGTAGCCGGAGCAGTCTGGGAAGTTGCAATGCATCATCACGCTGCAAACTGACAGCCATCAAAGCAGAGGTTTTCTGGTTCTCTGCCGCTTTCTGCACTTCAGAGCCAATGTTCTACCCTGCTCCTTGTTTCCACCAGGACACGGGAGTTCCTATAGGTTTAAAAGGGAAGAATCACGCTGTGTTTATCTCCTGGTATTTTAGGACTGAAGGTTATGAAAGAGCGCTTATAGACAAGAGCAAATGTGACCACACATTTGTTGGGGGCAGGACACAGCCAGTACAAAATGGTGGGTGATGTGGCCTGCATTTTGCTTGTGCTGTCTACCATCTCTTGCATTAGCTTTGTTCATGGAGCCACACTTTTCACACACAGCAGGTCTTCCTGTGACATATATGTAGCATAAAATCTCATCACTTTGAGGTCCTAGTTTATAGCCAGGTGTAACAGACATGATTCCATCCATTCTGAGTGGAAAGGTGCATCTGAGTATTTCTTGGGCCATGGGTAATTTTGGTCTACACAATCACCAACCTCAATGTGTTGCTGAGAGTGCTGAGTGAGGAGCTGCGCGGCTCTAACTGGACCCAGGAGTACATGAGCCAAACTAATTGACTTGAACAGCAGGGCTGTGGCCCACATGACCCTTACCACCCCTTCACCTTAGCTTGCCATCAAGTTGTTTCTGTTTTTTGCAGATTAAGATAAAAATAGTTCTAGTTAATAAAAAATAAAAAACCAAAATTAATCTGCAGGTTTATGCCTCTTGGGGTCTGAGAAAAATGTGTGTGAGAGATGAAACACCTGTTTGAGACGGAGAACTGTCATTGTGGGACCACAAAAAACATTTCTGGATCCCAAAAGGTATTTTTCAGAACTCCCTCTCCAAAAGAAGATTTGATTGCTAAATGTATATTTAAAACAATATTTCAATATCATTTCAAAGCTTATCATTAGCATGAGCACTTCAATGGCTAATTCTCTCTATCCAAGGATAAGCATTCACCCCAGCTCACTTTCACTGTTGAAAATTAGATATCTAGTCTGAATTAGTCATCTGGGCTCCCTCCACAGTCATTGAGATTCATCCCAGCCTGAAACTGGTGCTTGAGGCTAAGCCTGAGATACAGCAGGTGAATCACTCTCTGGAGACACCCACTCTTCTTGGGCTGCAGAAAGCTCAGGCTGGAAGCCCAACTTTTGGGCTGCTAAATGAGATGAGCTGAATCCCGCTGTACACATCTGCACAGGATCTGTCTTTCACTGGGAAGTATAGAGGAGAGTTCATCACGCAATGGCCGTAAGGAAACTAGAGCTCTTGGCGACTGACTGTGTGACCACAGCAAAGTGCTTATGCTGGCTGTACCTTATTTTTTCAAAGCATTAAAATAAGGAGGGCTGCATCTGCTGATCAGCAGAAGCTGACCTAAGTCTGGGCTGTCACAGAAAAAGCCCCCAACCTAAAGCTGCATATCTGTATCCCTCACTTTTGCTGGCCTCAGCATCCACGCAGCTCAGCGGGCAGCTGCTTTGAGAGCTGACTTGGCTGAGCAGTAGTCTTTGGGGGGTGTCGCAGGGCAACTTTTAATTTTTAGAGATCTAGCTGACCATGCAGCCCCATCGTCGTCAGTGCCGGCACAGGGGAGGAGATGGGAAGGCAGAGGTTGCCAGCATTGCAGGATGGGAGGGTTGCTGCTATGGGTAGTAGTGCAAAATTAAACGGATTGTGAAATCGAACCCTGAGCAAAAGGATACTGACAGCAATTCAGTAACTTTTGCATCACACTGTTAGATTTTAATCACAACGTTTTGGATCAGATTCACAAATCCTCTTATCTGCCGTAAGAGCTTCTTTCAAGCTTAACATTTTTATGCCCCATATAGGATGCAACAATATTCATCTCTGCTAGTCAAGCTTAGAAATGCATTAAACTGCCCAACCAGAAAATCGGGAACAGGCATTTAGTGATGCAAAATGGTCATTCTGCAACCTAATGCCTAAGGGACAGATCAGTCATCACAGACTCCCACTTCTGCCTGAAAAGACCAATTAGGTGACTCTGCCTATTCAACTATCAATACAGGATTGCTCCCAACAGGATATTCCCCTGTGCTTTACCCACTCTAATTTTAAATTACTCAAGTGCCAAGACTTCTATCACTTCCCTGGGGTGACCATTACACAATTGAAGGCCTCACTGTGAGGAAATGTTTCCTGATATTCGATCACAATATTCCTACACTTAGACTTATCCCATTTTACCTAACTACATGTACTTGAACAGCTCTACCTTCTTTCAGAGCCACGTCTTTGCAACATATAATGACAGCTAGCATTCCCCCCACTATTTATGTGCCTTTTTTTTACCTTTTCTTTCTCGTGTAATCATTCCTGCTGGACATTAAACATATAAAGAAAAAGCAACTGATTTCAACCAGTGCTGTCATTACTGGTGTTGTTCCAGTACTGAAGAATCCTGATCATTCATTCAGCACTGAACAAAACTTCTCTGAAAGGAACTGATTTCTGCACGCATCCTTTGAGGAAGGACAGGAAAGGCTGAACAAAGGGATGTCAAGGGGAAAAAAAACAACTTGAGATGTTACATACTACTGTGGAAAGAGGAATTTGCTACTCACACATGAGAATCGTCTGGTTAGGATGAAGCTCCTCTCATGAAGAGCTTAAGGCTTACTTTGTACTACTTCTAGGTTTTGGTATGCCAGAGCCTTGTGAGTTGTGGCTGGTTGGGGTGAGAGTCAGCAGCCTTGTGCCACAGCCCAAGTGGTCCTTGGTCATTCTCAGGGGCCCTTGCTCCAGGGAATAATGCTTGGGTGCATCTTGTAGAGCAGGAAGAGACTTGTCTCCAGGCAAACAAATGGCAGGCCTCCACACCAAGTCTTTTCCTCTCAATAAAGAAGCAATGTTGCAGCTCCTCTCATCTGAATTAAGTAGCCACTCCAAGTTTTGAGTTAGGTACGTTCAGGATGAGCTTTCCCAAGGTCGCTGCAGGACCTTTCAGTCTGCTTTAGGAAGGATTTCTTTTAAAATTTTTCCCGACACAGTGAGTGTTGTATCGTCAAACCCTTCATCTGTTTTATCAGACAAGCAGAACTGGGAGTCTGATATCTTTAAAAAAAAGATACAGTTCTCTGATTAACTGAAGAGTAATAGCATGAAATTCTAGTCTCCAATAAGTAACATATTGATGCTTATGTCTAATTTAATCAGCATCAGGGGGGGTGGGGGTGCCCATTCCTTCACCATCAGTTATGCAGCAGTTCAAGGTGATAAATCCTATCTGCGGAATGATATTCCGTCAACATTTCTATAATATTAATTAGATCACCGTGTCAGGCTGTAGGAAATTTGCTTAACATTCATTAGAAATTTCTTACAGATAGATAGGCATCCCTCTCTCCTTCTCACCCCCCCCACTTTCTTTCTCCTGTGATTGACAGATGAGGTCAAGCCAGAGACAGCCCCCACTCCCTCCCCATGCCTGAAAAACCAGGTCTCTGGACTCCATAATGCATGGGGAGTGGGAGGGGAGGATTATGCCTTGAAGAGATATCCTATTAAATTGGACAAAAGCTCATCTGCCTCCGGGCTCCATTGCCAGGTCTCCTTGGCCTGCAGCCGGCACGCAGAACGCAGGCAAGTGTACGACGCAAAAGCCATTTGCATTACCCTGCAGTCATTTTTATATGTGGAGGTAATGAAGTTGTCAGCGGAGCCCCAAGTGTGGCAGAGCCTGATATTCAAATAGACCTGCCAGCTCTCCCCCATCCTCACCACCACCCTCCGCTCCCCGCTCCCTGTTCTTCCCGCCCCATCCCCACAGCTGATCTACTGACTCCCTGGATTACTGCTTCGCTGGCTCCCTGGCTACGACTGTGCTTGCACTCTTGCCCCTGTCAAGTGCTTTTGTTTCCAAGTCAGGGAACAGGCAGCTGTGGCTGCCTGTGCACCGCTGCCTGCGTGCCCGGGCTGTCCCATGCACACACGTGCTGCCTGCACACACGGGTGCATGGGCCAACTGCTAATGAGTGGTGAGCAACCCGGACCGTCACACCACTGCCCATCCCGTCCTGCTGAATGTGCAAGGAGAACTCCCCGAGCACCACGTTAATCCCCAGTTGAGCATGTA
This sequence comes from Heliornis fulica, assembly GCA_013399135.1. NCBI lineage: Eukaryota > Metazoa > Chordata > Aves > Gruiformes > Heliornithidae > Heliornis > Heliornis fulica. The sequence goes on along the minus strand of VXBZ01011546.1, from coordinate 399,119 downwards.
ATTATGTCGTGCTCTAACGGAACATAAAGGCTTCAAATTTAGGTAGATTTTCTAAGACAAGTGGAGATGAAGCTTGCACATTGGTGTTTGGCATTCCTACCGTGCCCTTCTGCTGAGGAATGGCAGAATGCAGTGCAAACTGTGCATGCGGCTGGGGGGGGAGGCAGTGGCCAAGTGGGACTCAGTCCTCAGGTTTACCCATGTTTGAGGGGGTGCTGGCAAAGGGTGCAGCAGACATACCTGAAAGAAACTACAGGTTCATAAATAATGAGGCTGTCAAAACCAGCCTTTTGTAACTTTTGTTTTTTTTTAAATGTATTTTTAAAATTCTCTGTGGCAGAGATGCCTGGTAAGCAAAAGGTCTGAATCAACCACATTAGCCTTGGAAATGAGTTTTTACTAAACATGGGGCTAGGCTGTCAGCTGGTGTTAATTGGCATAAACCCACTGAAGTCAATGGAATGACAGCGATCTGTACCAGGATGAGGACTTGGGCAATGGATACTTGAAAGGAGGGCTGACTTTTCCCTACTTTCTGTACCTGGACACACTTGAGGTTACAACAGGAGTTTTTAGGCTCGATGGGCAGGTGTCACTAGGTAGCTAGGCATCTGCAGGTTGTCAAATGTGCAACATGAAACTGAAGGCCACTTAAAAATATTTATCACCCTGGTAAATATTTAGCTGCTTCAAAAGTCTCCTTTTTGGATCAGCAACTCATTCCTTATTTACAGAAAAGGACACTTTCTGTGCTCTTATGAAAATGATCAATGATCCTTTAGCACAGAAAGCCCATGGGATTAATTTATTTTGTAAGCAGCATGTTAAAAAGACTGGTTCAAGCATTTTTAAAAAAATTACAGGAGGTACAAACCCACACAGGTTTCAGCAGCCACCTTCTCTTCTCTTCTCTTCTCTTCTCTTCTCTTCTCTTCTCTTCTCTTCTCTTCTCTTCTCTTCTCTTCTCTTCTCTTCTCTTCTCTTCTCTTCTCTTCTCTTCTCTTCTCTTCTCTTCTCTTCTCTTCTCTTCTCTTCTCTTCTCTTCTCTTCTCTTCTCTTCTCTTCTCTTCTCTTCTCTTCTCTTCTCTTCTCTTCTCTTCTCTTCTCTTCTCTTCTCTTCTCTTCTCTTCTCTTCTCTTCTCTTCTCTTCTCTTCTCTTCTCTTCTCTTCTCTTCTCTTCTCTTCTCTTCTCTTCTCTTCNCTCTCCTCTCCCTCTTCCCTTCTCTTCCCTTCTCTTCCCTTCTCTTCCCTTCTCTTTTTCTTTTTTTAGCCTTTGTTCTTACAATGAGGTTTTGAAAGATTGCCTAGAACCCCAGCAAGCTACAAATTTTCATGGCATGATACATCATTGTGCCATTGGAATTCATATGCCTTCGGGAGCTTCTTTTTGAGCAAATTGAAATTTTTCTGAGAAAGTGAACTCTATGTTTACACTACAACAGTTAGTCTACAAGTGTTTCCAGTATACAGGTCTACTCTAAATGCACCCACCTGCAGATTAAAGGCTCCCTGAGTATAAATTGGCACGATGCACTGTAAATGATTCACAAATGGAGGAGTCCCTAAGTGTGCATTGACTCACTACACCATAACATCTCCTGCAGAGATTTTACAGCATCATATGCCAATGATCCATGGATTCAGGACTCCCTAGGTGCACATTGACACGATAGACTGGAGCTGTTTTGGTCTATCGTGTCAATGATCCGGGGATAATGACAGTGTCTTGTGCAGATCCACTGAGACCAGAGTTGCTCTGGTTCCTAATGAAAGAGCCAGAATTGTCCCACTTAAGTCATATTGACCTTTTTGGGATGCTACAGGAACATGGAGAATGTTCTCATCCTTCATACCAATTGAGGAATGTCTTCAGCAATGCAGTTCTGTAGTCTAGGTAGCTTCCATTTGTGTTGATACTTGCATATATGAGTTTATATAAAACACTGTGGACAAGTTCACTTTTATTTATTTTATATGTGTATATCTTTCTTCATACAGGGCAGGACTCTCATGCTCTCATGCTAAAATTGTGTCACTTTCATCGAAAAGGGTCAAACTGAAGAAAGTCAGTCTAGACACAGATATCTACCTATGCAAAGCTCTCCTAGTACAAAAGAGCAGAAGTCTGGTAGCACATAGCAGGATGGGAAGAGGAATTGAAGACCCAAACCATAATAATGCCTATTTATTCTGTGACTTGCATCTCAAAAATGCCTCTCCAACAGTTATGAACCTCCCCTTGAACAGTTGGGGAAACAGGTATGTAAGAAGTTTAAATTATTTGGTAAACATGTGACCACAGTGCAGCTCAGACCCAAACTCAGTCTTTTCTAAGTATGTCAGATCCCCAACAGCAACTGTTTAACAGACTGAAGAAAAGTCTGTGTAGTCCTTGTGTTATATACGTGACGACTATGCAAGAGAAGACTGAAATGCTCTCAGACACATGTACAAAGACAGTGTTAGAGTGTATATCCTCCAAAAATTGACATTTGCAGCAACCTGGGTCACCACTCTCACCTTCAACAACTCAAAGCTTAGAATTGCTAGAGCAGAGGAAAAGCTAAGATGACAAAAAATTAGGTTGCAAATAGAACTCCAAGAGAGGCAGTGTCAAAGAAAAAATGTGATAGACTGAAGATAGAAAAGGTTGTTTCCAGGTCATGATTATCTATCTACTCCATGTGACTGGTTCTATCTCATCCTATCCAAACAGCAGAACCCCCGGCCATGCAGATGAAATGAGCCTGATGTCTAAGCCACATTTTCTGTTGGGAATTTCCCTTCTGATCCTGATAAACCAGGTATTTCAAAGGATATTTTATGGTTGGCTTTGCATTTTGAATCTTGCAATAGCTAGAAGATGCTAGGCTCTACAGTAAATTTCTAAAATTGCATCTGAGACAACTACTGTCAAAGCTGTATGTGTGCAAACACATCTTTTTTTTTTTTTTCAGACTGTGGTCATTCACATTTCTCTGATTTGTCCACAAGAGGAGGACTTATAGAAAGCTTCACTGTAACAGCAATGGCTACATGCAAAGCATTTGTCCCTGTTAATGTGGGCCAGATAATTTTATGACTATAGTTAGATTGGTTGTTAGAGTTGGAAAATATGTTTGAGATCTTGATTTTTTTAATAAACAAAGGTGATATCGAAGGTTCCAGGAAAAGATTGAAAAAGGAAATAGAACATTTTAAATATGCAATTAAAACTGGAGTCCCCTCAACTTCCACAGAGCTATCTGAGAAGAATCTTATAATACTCAGATATGTTTCATTGAAAAGGAGTGAAAATCTTTGACCGGGATTATGATTTAAATGAATACATTATACATTGACAACTGGCTTCTTCAGTGAAAGGATGCTTAAAGTTGCAATATAGTGGTTTCTCAGGGCCACTGATGCTCATATAAAACTTTCCATTATAAATATACTATTTTCTGAAATGTCATCCTGGCTTGTATCAGGAATGGTGTGGCCAGCAGGACCAGGGAGGTGATTATCCCCCTGTATTCTGCACTGGTGAGGCCTCACCTCGAGTATTGTGTTCAGTTTTGGGTCCCTCACTTCAAGAAGGATGTTGAGGTTCTGGAGCGTGTCCAGAGAAGGGCAACGAGGATGGTGAAGGGTCTGGAGAACAGGCCCTACGAGGAGCGGCTGAGGGAGCTGGGGTTGTTTAGTTTGGAAAAGAGGAGACTGAGGGGAGACCTTATTGCTCTCTACAACTACCTGAAAGGAGGTTGCAGTGAGGTGGGGGTTGGTCTCCCCAGTAACAGGTGACAGAACTCGAGGTAATGGCCTCAAGTTGCACCAGGGAAAATTTAGGTTGGATATTAGGAAGAACTTCTTTACTGAGAGAGTCATCAAGCACTGGAACGGTCTACCCAGGGAGGTGGTTGAGTCCCCATCTCTTGAGGTGTTCAAAAGACGGGTAGATGCAGTGCTTGAGGACATGGTCTAAGGGTAGACTTGGTGGCGGTAGGTTAATGGTTGGACTGGATGATCTTAGGGGTCTTTTCCAGCCTTAAAAATTCTATGATTCTATGATCTATGATTCTATGATTCTAATATTATCTCCATAGAAAGCAAATCCTGACCTCATTTTATCTTTAGATGTAAAAAAAAAAAAAATCTCCAGAGTTCATCGCAGATATATTCCAAAAGAGCTGTTTTTTTCTGTTTATATCCTGGAATGGCAAAATTAATGAATTTTGCCATTTTATTGGAAAATATTTCTTTATTTACACTACACATACCATTACTTTAATAATGTTCGAAAGGATCATGAACATCATTGTTCATTGGTTAGGGTATGAGGTAAGAGTTTTCCTTTCCTAGGATTTTACTAGCTGATTTTCAAGAGTGAGCTACTCCACTCTCCCCATTCCTAGAAGCTCCTTCTCCATGAAAGTCTGATTATTTTTTATGACAAGCATGGGGATTTTGAGAGGCAGAAATTACGGGAAACACTGGGTATGTTAACACAGAACAGTTTAACAGCCCATTTTAGCTGACTATTGATGATTAGGCTGGTCTTTAGGGATCCCAAATACTGGGGCGATGTCCCTGTTGCATTTAAGGGACCTGATTGTAGGTGAGACAAACTGCGCATTTCCCTATTACTAGTACAAACATGCCTCGTGTACTCTACATGCATATATACTGCTCCATCTTGATAATTTTAAAGACTTTTTCTGCTCAAGAACTTTCCTTCCACAAGTCTTAGTTCCATTTTTAGCCAATCTCCATTTTTTGACAATGTCCCCCTTCACTCCTTCCCTTACAACCATATGCATCATGAGATTGAAATTCCAAAAAGAAGAAATAAAATTAAGGAAAGAAGCCACAGCAAAACTTTGCTGCTTGTCACCACTGGTAAAAGGGAGGTAAATATCCTGAAGTGTAAGTTGTAGTTGATTAAAACTAATCCTCTAGAAAGGCATCTAACTTTGTTTTGAAGACATAAAGGGACAAGAACTCCTACACTGCTCTCAGCATTTACTACCTAAAAAGTATGATTATTTTGATAAGCTAACCAGAGTGAAGCTCTTATATGTCTTATTCTGAGGCATTTTTGCCAGTCCCTATGTAGAAATTTACTGAAAAATCTAATTAAAGCTGTCTGAAATCGAAAGAGTCGCTATTGTTAAGTTCAGTGGGGCAGGGATAAAACACAAGAAATGGTACCTGTTCCTATTATGAAAGATAAAGTGTGTGGGTAGCAGGAAGACACAGCTCTAATTTTCTGTTTTCTCCCCAGGCATCTGAATTTATTTATTTTTTTAAAGTGTGGATATCGTCTGTGCCACGTCTACCTGATCAAGTAGTGCCACCCAGTAGGAGTGGACACGTAGTATTAAGGAGTCAGTGTTGAGGATCTGATACACACTCTTTATGCTCTTTGGGATTTTAAAATGAACTCTAGCCTGACCCCTGGCACTGAACACCTGCTAGGAGCTGGAGCATATCAGGTGCAGTCCTCAAGCTTAGCTTCTGGTTTGTTTTCCTCTGGAATTAATTCAAGGCTCCAAGTCTGTTCTGCAGCATGAACCAATATGAAGTAAATGGGGACAGTGAAGAGATTTTTGTTTCTGCCTTTGTACTGATCCCTGACCGGGCTGCAGCTACTAGCCGTAGATGAGCCCTGTGTCATGTAGTCCTGGTCCAGCTCCATCTTGGCACAAGCTCCATGATTTTGTCTCAGTATATCTAGGTGTATTATACACTAGCAAAACCTTGTGGAATATGGCATCCCTAGCACCTACTTGCTTTCCACATCGATCTGCTTTGGCTTTAGCCATGATCCAGTAAGAGATCTATGAATACTGCTCTCTTTTTTTGGCAATAATAATGCGAGATGATGCAATATGGTAAAAATTCACATGGATCTGATGCAGCTCATGCAGGTGTTGAAAGGTGGGAAGAGGAAGAACTATATGCTCTTCTCTTCTTGAGAAACATAGCCAATGGTGGTTTATTTCTGTGTTCAAAATCATGCTGCAGGTTAGAGCCCTGGCTCTGAATTTGTTAAGCAATATGGCCAGTCTTGATGTATGACTGAAGAATGGTAAGTCCAAGTAGGAAGGACATGGAGACATAAATGAAAAAGGGAAAGCAAATGTTTTTTGTTGATTTTGGTTTGGCAGTTGGGATCTAAATGGCTCTGAGAGGGTCAGGTCAGAGAAAGATTGAAAGGCACATGGTTGGGGACCAAAGAAAGAATGAAAGAAATCCATTTGTACATCAGATGTGTTTTTTGTTTTTTTTTTCTCAGATGGTGAGACCCACTTTTCAGTGTCTGTCTGGAGAAGTCCCCAGGGACTGAGGTAATGACACCTTCTGGGATAAAGCATGCGTATGAAGATGGGTAGGATGAAACTGAGCTATGCACAGGTGGTTGTCTCCTTCCCTTGGAGATGTCCTTGTCCACTTTAGGGGTCTGTTCAGGATGACGGGGGTGACACAGGACCTGTGCCCATCTGAAGTGGCAGCTGAAGGCTAGCACAGCTGCCCAAGGACATCCCAGGTGGCATCAGCCCCTTGTCTTAATTCTGTGGATAACTGAATTAATCCCATAAAACCCGCACTTTTTGTGGCAACACTGTTTTTTTGCATGTGCAATTTATAGCTATTTTAGGAACTTTTCATTTCTGTGCACATGCCTGAGATAAATATACCCTGAAAAAAATTCCTTCTTTCCTTATTAAAACTTCCAGATTTTGACATTTGTAGCCCTAGCATTTAATTTTAAGATGAAGGCAACCTGACTTTTTTATAAAGATGAAAACTGCACTAAACTTTTCCCTTTTGAAAGATCTTTCAAACATTAGCTGAATAATTTTTGTCCATTTGACCATCTGAGTAATTACTTTAGAATGTCCTCTCCTGCATTTCTTTGCTAGCAGTCAGACCTCTATAGTAAAATATTATGTTCAAAATATATTTTAGAAGAAAGGTATATAATCCTATTAATGGATTTCTTTAAATTTTCTATATGTGTTTTGCAATGAAGTAAGCATATCCATAGCAATTTTTAAAGTTCTGCTTCAGGATTTATGCACTCTTAATGGACGGAGATTATTTCTTTGTATAATATAAATATCCCAAAGATTTAATGAAGCCATAAAGACACTCATTAGACTTCTGTAATTAGAATTATAGTTACGAAAGCTTCAGAGTGCTAAATATACCTGCAGTATTTCATTATTTCAAGTTTTCAGTAAACAGCTTTCACCCAGGGGAAGAACTTGAAGCTGTTGGTGTGGAATTCACGTCCAACCTGGTGAGAGGGCCCTATCATCACTTCCTCCCAAACTGGGCAAATAATCCATGAAACCATATTTATGGAGACCACCTGCAGCCTGCCAAGATCCTCTCTTTGGGCACTTCTGTGGAGTGTGCCTCAATTAAATGTCATTTCTTTACAGCTTGCAACAAAGGCTGAAGGTAGATCCCTTGTTTCTGAGGCTGACATTTCTTTAGTGGCAGAACAGGACTACAGGTACGTTTTAGAAATTGCTTGGAGGCCCTGCAGAGCCATGTGTGTAAATGTTTGGACTTGATTTGGCCCTGACTTCTCACTGGAAGTTGGGACAGGTAACACTTTTTAATGAATGCTGCAAGTCAAGCCATTTCTCCAATTTGAGGTTTGTTCAGGCCACTTTGCTCTCATGCAAATGTTTTCTCTTGTTTCCTATGCAAAGAACAGCAGTGACAAGAATCCCAACAATGACGTCTCAAAATCCAATCAGAAAACATGCATAAAGATGAAAGGTCTTACCAACGAGAAGTGAGCTTGCTAAACTACACCTTTCAATGAATTCGGACAAAACTGAAAAATGTTGTTGATATCAGATCCTTAGGCTGATTACTGAAGCGTTCGATTTTTCAGCATGTCAATTCATCACTGTCTACCTGGTTATATTTAACACTTTCTCCTGTTTCCATCCTGTCTGCTGAGATAGGCAATCTCTGTCACACAGTATCTGCTTCACAAGAAGGTCAATAGACCATTTTGGAGGCCTGTAAGTCCTGTTCCCAAGTCACCTTGATTCTTTTCACGATATTGCTGACAGCAGATGGAGCTTCCACATCTTGTGGCAACTAAATTATTAATGAGATTAGAGCTTCCATCCTTCAAACAGTTCAGCGCTTCCTTTTTGGTGCTCTGCAATTACGCAGCCAATCACTGGAACGCAAAAACCCCATAGTGATGGTTGATATCCTGTGCTGGTATTGCCAAAAAATTGCATTAATTACACTGGTGTTAATTTCCTTCGACAAAGTACAGCTTCGCATTTTAATCTAGCCACAGGTTCAAAATCTGCGTGGGATACTAAGCTTTGGGCAACTCAGTCTGGAGCTGAGAGGTTTGGGATGTATGTATAGAGTTTATGCTTGGTTACAGTTCATCAGTCCTGTCCAAATTATGCCAAATATGTATATGGAAATGGTGGCTGACAACTTCCACATGCACCAGCCTGGTTTTGGAGCTACAATGGGAGTAGTTCTTAGGCTTCTCTAGTTCAAGCCTGTCGGAGACTACCTGCAGTACCACAGCTGTGGTGAGGGGCTGAAGAGGATTAACCAACCCCCTTCATCCTTGCTGTCTCATTGGCAGTGAGGGGATGGGGCAGCTGCACAACTTCTTAGGTTGCCTTCTTGTTTCTGTCGGATCATCCCTAGTTACGTACCTGAATCCTGGTTGCATATATGCATATATACATGCATACAGCTTTAAAGATTGGCAGATATATACAGAGAAGAGTCACTGGATGTTTAAAGGGCATTTATGACTGCACTGATTTCATGAATTGATATTATTTCCCAGTGTGAGTCCTGAACCAAACTCTGGTTGTGGAACCTCCATGACAACCTCTTGATGTAAGGGAAATTGGCTTTTTGATATTTGGCTTCGTACCTCTGTAAAATGATAACCACACAACTTCCCTGGCTTTGTAAAGTGCTTTGAGATCTATGGGCGAGGCATGCTATAGGCATTCTAAGCATGATTTATTTCCTTGCAGGCCCTATCCCTAAGTGGCTCATTGAAGAAACAACATTTATAAATATGCATGGCTTCCTGGTATAGAATTTTCCCTATTCTTTTCAGAATATACAGGCTAAGCTGTTATTATTCACCCTTCCATTTTTAGAACCAACGATTAAATTGTACCACACTGCTGTGTTGTACCAATTAAAATAACTACCGTCTATTTGGCAGTCCTTTAATGGGAAATGAAATTCACTTTTAGACATATATCATGGTAATACATATATCATATGGTATACAATTTAGATTGTTTTGGAGACAGTAGCTGTATTAGTTCTTATTCCCTACCTAGTCCTCATTACAAGCATCAATTTTGTTAATTAAGAATTTTAAACCCCATGAATTTATAGTACAATTATGTTTTACTTCATAAGTATGTCTTTACCCCTCTACAACTATTAACAAAATGTCCACTTACATTCATTGCTGGTGGTTTCAAAGGCTGATGAATTTTCAGATGAAGATTTACCCTTTTTTCTAAGCTTTGCTCACTGTGTGTCAGCTGTTTGTCAGCAAAACATAACAGTGAAGACTTTTGACTCAAATCTTATTTTTTTTAAAGAAAAGCCAATTCATCAGGTAGGAAAGACTGCTGCTCACACTCTCAAGTCCTGCCAAAGACAAATGGCTGTAAAAATTTAAAATCAATCATTAACAGATTAGCTGTTGGTCCAAAGTAAATAGCAATCAGCTTATTAGGCATCAGGCAGAGTGAGATAAAGGGGAAGAGTTATTGAAAATGAGGATGTTTGCTGGGGCTGTGCTGATGGAGCAGAACAGGGAAAGGCTGTTTCTTTGTTGCTCTAATTACAAATGGAAAATAACCTACAGTGCTGAACAAGTTGAGCTCCCTAGCTGAATTGAATAGAACATAGTGCTTATGTTCTACGTCATGGCTTGATTTATCTTGATTATCAGTAGTTTGCACTACTTCTTTCCTCCTTCCCAGAAAGCCCTGTTGGCATTCTCTTACACTGAAGTAAATGCAATTTTTGGCTCTGAAAAGAATGGTGTGTTGGTTGGGGAGGCGGGGAGGGGGGAAGTTGCCACAGGAGAAATGTCTTTCTCATCCAAAAATATAATTTCCATACAGGAAATTCCTCTCATATGATGGAATGTTGTTGGTGACAGGGTTTCATTATGGTTAAGTGACAGATTGCTGGTGACTGAATCATAGACGGCTTTGTGCCATGGTCGCATTTGGACATGGTGAAATTCTGCAGAGCAGATGAATTCAGGAGGAAGATGTTGTAAGAGGAAATGGAGAAGGAGTGGAAGGGGAAAAAGACTGAGAAGACAGAAACAACAGAAGTTGGGTAGGAAGCAAAGCTGAGGGGAAAGAAGATGACAAACAATAGCTTGGAGTAAAATGAGGAAGCAAAAAACAAAAAGAAGTGAAGTAGGAAGGAGAAGGAAATGGGTACAAATTAAAGTCTATGACAAAAGCTCCCTTTCATCATGTAAACACTGAAGTGTTTACATGATGAAAGGGAGAGTTAGATCTCTATGTAAACACTTCAGTGTTTACATAGAGATCTAACTGATCATTAGAATGATTTAACCAGGAGTTGGGGTCGTTTCTCCGTGACCGGGCATGTTACATTCAGGCTAAGATGTTTTTCTAACAAAACACAATACCTTTATTACAGTACTTCACATGTCATAGTTATGAACCCTCACACAGTTCATGGCCTGATGGTATTCTCAGGAAAATCACTTACCACCACCTGACTGCAGCCTGCAGTCCATTCTGCCCCAGGCATGGGCATGAGGTAACACATCTCTGCCTCCACCCTGACATCCTCCCTGTGTGACTGACACCTGTCTCACAATCGCACAAACGAGATGTGGTGCCAGTGTCAGCTTCAGCCCCTCTCAGACAGACAGTCAGGAGCCAGACAAAGCTTCAGCCAGCTTGATTTGAACAGATGTCCCTCTATCCAAGCCCCAGTAGAGTTATATTACTCTCAGATACATGTTTAGGGCTACCACTCAGCCCTGGAGGAAGGCAGGAGATGTCCACTGACTCACCCTGAGGTAGTTTCTCACCCTGTTGCAGAGCTACAAGGCAATGCCCCTGGCTAGATCTCCCTTTCCAATAACTATCCAGAGGCCAGACACAAAAAAGACAGGGATCCTTTTTTTTCAAAACTTCTCATTTAAAAGAAACCCCAATAAATCCCCTCTAAATTCCCACAGGCTCTCACTTGTTGATTTTTTGGTTTTGTTTTGTTTTTTTTTTTTTTTGTCTGAGCAGGGCCTGCCAGAAGAAAAACTATTCTTGTAGTCTTAAGACTTACTTTTCCATTAAATAGCTGTGGAAAAACAGGAGAGTAGTTATTTCCTTTCCACCTTTTACATTTATTTCTGTCCTTCTTCCCTTACTTCTCATGTAGCATAAAAAATAAAGTGCCTGTCTTCCATTCATTTTCTTCTGTTTTTACTTTAAGTTTCTGTCAAAAATACCCGAGTGAAAATTCATAAAATGACATAAATGTGACTTCAACAGAAAGGGAAAAGAAAAAAAAAGCCCAAGAAGTCTCAGAACAAATACATCCTAACGATTATTTGCCAACGTTTTCACAGAAGAGTCAGCTGAAATGGCAAAGTAGCAGAAGTCTCTTTTCCACACACCAAAATGGCTGAATAAGCTACACGGAGCAAAAATGACTTTGCTGCCTGCAATTCACGGAGTCCCAGGACAGCATCCCACACCTGGGGGCGACAGAGCCGTGGCAGTCCATCGTCTTGGAGCTGATTCTACACACACCAATGTGGAGAGGGGTGACGCTGCTTTCTGAGTACGGGACGGATTGTTTGGATTATATATGAGGGACGGCTGCGGGGAGGGGATGGGGAGGCTGGTGCAATGCTACAGACTTTTATCCTGCCAGGAAAAGGAGCAAAACGATTTGCAATATGAATGGTGGTCTTGCAAATGTGGAGGGAGGACAATTTTCCAATGTCATCTTCATGGTCTAAAAGAAGGTTCCATGCACATTATCCCAGTGAATGCAGATGGTAGTCTTGTCTAGGGGTGTCAAATCTCGGGATAGATTCTTGTCTTCTTCGTTTCCTATGTATTGGTGTCCTCCAGCCTGCAGTATGATGTAAGACCTTGTGTGCTGAACTTTGTGCATTTGGAAAATTTATCTCCCTGAAGAAGAATGCTGGTTTATCACTGAATTGCCTGTAAGAGCAGATCACAAGCAGAAGAAGGGTGGAGGGCTGATGGCTGGCTGGTGGCTGGGATGCTCTACTGAAGATTGAGGAAGGCTGCTGCAGGACCAGCTCTTAAAATCAGAAGACCAGGAGTAGTTGGCATTAGGACTGTAAAGAAACAATTACACTGGTGAAACATCTTAGACTGACTTACTAATTTTTCCACCAACATATTCCTGTTATACAATTTTTGCTTCTTTTAATTGTTTCAAGAGAAAATAATGGGATCTTAAAGCCTGGTGTATTTTGGAAAAGGTAGTAGTAAATTGTGCAGTTTTGACCTTTTCAGCTTTTTGTAATTTGATTGGCTGTCTGTTCTTTTCCCTCCACTATTTACAGCTGCAGTGAACTGTGCAGAAGGGGTAGGATGGCTAGCCAGCTGAAATATGGAATATTTAAAGGTTAAAATGCTGCAACATACTGGTGCCTTCTGCAGAGTATATGAGCATTATAAATTTCACTGCGTTGATCACATAAAGAATTGAGAAATTAAATGACTTCATGAATCATTTTTCGTGGGACAACAAATGTGACCAAAATGGGGAAAAATGGTATTGCTCTGACCCCAGATCTGGGAAGCATATTTTTTTTGTGTGTGTTTATTTTTTCATCTGCCGTAATAAATGAAGACTCTGAAGCACAGGATCATTTTAGCAGGCACTGAGTATCTACAAGTGGCACAAAGACAAGCTTTGCCCCAGAAAGCTTGCAATCAAAGCATCTTGAATCCATTCAACAGGTGACTAAATAGAGGTGGTGACCTTCTTAGAAATAAATATTTCTTTTTTACCGTACCAGAGGGAGATCTTAGGGAAAACATTGTATACTTGGAAAATAATTCCTTATCAGATGGAGACGGTAACATAGAGACATTAATAGCCATGTAATGAGTCCAGAGGGCATCTGAGGGGCAATGTCAAATAATTTGGTACCAATATGCTGAGAAGAATGACAGAAAGCTAGCAGGGCAAAAGGAGATCCACAGAATAAGACCAGGACAACAGCCAAGACACTAATAGCTAAACTGAAATAAAAATCTTCAGGTTTTGGTACCGCCTTTGTCATAAATAACAAGTCTGGTGAATAGTGCTTGGTTCTGTGCAAATTTTTTTGCTGGGAAAGACTACTTAGGACAAATCTGATAAAAGGCTTGTCATAAAAAAAAAAAGAATCAAAACCAAAGCTTGGCTCTTCAATCTTTTATTTCTTTAGAAACACAGGATCCACAAAAAATGTTTATTTTGTGTGAAAGACAAATCTGAAAAGTGATACCAAAAAGATTATGTGTCAGGTCTCATAAATGCCAGCAAGAAGATTTCTGGTGCTGTATACACCATTAGAGCAGAGCACTGGTAGATGGACCTCTGCACTGAGACTAGGGGAGTGAGGCTGCACCTCAGCTCCCTGCCCTGACCCCACAGGAGTCCACCCATGGCTGAGCACAGCAGGGTGAATGCAGGAGCACTACAGTTGATCAAACAGAAAAAATGTGTGAATTAAAAAACGATGAAACAACCTAAGTTGCAGACACAATTCAGAATTGGGGCTGGTTTTGAACATTTCACTATGTTATCTCTAGTTCTCCATGCTCTTGGAAGCAGAAAGTTTCATCTTGTTCCAGTTGTAGCTCTGGATTAAAGTCAGGAGTGTAGCGAGAAAGATTGTTACCATGCTGAAATGCTGGGAAAATTTCTTCAGAAGGAAATTCCAGTATTGCTTCTTATCCATCATTTGACACAAACTCGTGATCTTGAGGGATTTATTTTCTGCGGTCATTAAAACTGAATGTTTTCATTGATTCAGATAGCCTCTTTCTGGAGGAGCTGCAGCTGCCGTGACAAACAAGCCCCCATTCTGCTGTGCTGATCCCCCTGGGAGCTGGGGGTGATTGACAAGGGGCTCTGGTTTGGGTAGACTTGTGCCCTAAGGTACAGGAACTGGGGCATGAATTTCAGCGAGAGCAGCCCCGAGGCCAAGGGGATTTTCCTCCTTTCCACAGACACCGAGAGGTGGAGGAAACTGTTTCCAGCCTGTGACAACCAGGAATGCAGAGACAGCCAGTGAACCTAGTTATAGTCTTCTGGTGGTCTCTCTCCCACCCATCTAGGGCCATACTCAGTAGCAGCAGTAGGAAAGCTGTGCGGGAGACTGGGGGTCTCTGTGGTTAGCCAAGGCATCCATTGCTTGAGGGACGGGAGGTCCAGAACAACCTCACCTCCAAAATGTGTGAGGAGCAGACAGGCTGGGCATGCAGTAGGGACTCCTCATGCTGAGGCATCCTTGGACATGTGTGTACGCGCAACATCCTGGTGCCTGCTGCTCTGCCGGGGGGGGAATATTTTACTATTTTCCTCAAATATTACAGCTGACTTGGAGGCACAGGGACCTCGCCAGCCTCAGGACCCAGCTGCTTGCTGTCCTTCTCCCCCATCTGCACCACAGCTGCTCTGGGATGGGCTCCTGTATTTACCCTTCTCTTCAGGGCAGATATAACTGATGCAGTCTGTGAGGTTTTGAAGGTGCTGGGCTTTGATGCTCTGCTTACTGGGCCCTGGAGGCTGGTCACTGAGGGTGGCGGGTGGCTTGGTTGGCCTGGGAAACTGAGTTTGGAATCTTGCTTCTGCTCAGCTGCTGCTGCTCTCCTGAGGAGCAACCCCTCCTCTCCTCTCTGCAGCTTTTCTATTCTGTAACAAGCCCATTGTGACATAATATATATACACACACACACATATATATACAGTTATATGGAAGGATAATTGAATGAAGCAGTTGTTTAATGGGTGGGTTATCCTGTGACAGGCTAGCCATGGCTTGCCTGGAAGGAGCGTTTCCCTGGTGATGGTGGACCCTCACCAGGCTGGTGGTGGCTGCCCTTGGGTGGGTGTCCCTGAGAGGAAAGGGACCACCCTCTGAGCCTTCCACCCCTGAGGCAGAGCCTGAGGTGGCTGGAGGTAGCCCCCCGAACCTTGGAGGGCACAGCCCCGTGCCCGGAGGGCACTGCTACCCCCCACCAACAGTACCGGGCTGCTTCATTTTCATCCGCTGATCAGATATATTTACTTCGTGGGTATTTCCCTAACCAGAATTGACTGCACTATAATTGCCTATTTCTTTGGTCCATTGGCTGTTAACCTTGAAGCGTGGCGGGCGGAGGCGGAGAGGCCCTCCCTGTCAGGCCTGACCCCGGCCGCGCAATGGGCTGCCATGACAACCACGACAGATGTCAGCCATGCCGCCCGCACCCCCCGGATAGGGAAAATCGATCTTGCGACGGCGGCGCTGCACACAGCCACCGACCTGCCAAGCGTTCCCGGCTCAATCATTTGTTTCATCTAGCGGGGAGAGGAAAACATAAAAGAAATGAAATGAATTTGACCTCTGTCTTTCGAGTGACTCCGGTGCTATGCTGAATCCTAGCGAGCGCCTCTTATGAATTTGAAAAAATTACATTAGTAATAACATTTTGAAGTGAAATGACTCTTGTAATGTCAACCCTCCAGAAACATGTTATTTCAAATGTCAGATACATAACAGTCATTTGCTATTTTCCGGGTGTGTCCAGAGGTTATCTTCACCTCGGGTGCATTTCAGGTAAAATGGTTGTAAAGAAACTGCCTCTGCGGTACAGAAAAAAGTATTTCCAGTTTCTTCACACTGCCGTGATGAGGACACCTCCTTTGAGGCTGCGTTACAGCATCACCATGATGAGCAGACAATAAACAATCCTCAAAATTGACAATGTCTCTCCTTTCACAAAACTGTGCCAGGGTGGAAGGACTTTCCCAGTCCAGAGTGGGGTTCCCCAGGATGTCACCAAATGGTGGCAGGGGATTCTGGGGGTGCAGGGATTGGCCCCGTGGGTCCCTCTGAGTCATCTGGGGTTTGCTCAGCACATATGCAAATGATTTCATGACCAACCCCTATAACTCTTTGATAACGTTTGCCAATACATCAGTGTCACCCCAGAAATGTTACGCATGTGTCCAACAAATAGGGAAAACCCCAAAGCCCATGGGATTCGGTTCATGCCTATCACTGAGTGGACATGCTGGCAAATTTTAAAGTAAGCCCCTCCCAAATCTGTAGAGATGGACAAATCTCTAAGATAACCTTGCCCTTAAAAAAAAAAAAAAAAAGAAAAACAGCATGCCATTGAAGGTGATTATAGTAAAAAGGATCTCCTAAGATTCTCAATGCGATACGTCTGTCTCTCTGCTGTGGGATATTTTATTGCATTTTTGCCCTCAAGTGAAGCTGATGGGAGCCAGGCTTGCAATTTAAATCAATAAGAACTCTTTACCATGGCCATAAAATACTTGGCTAAACCTTTGAAGTGGCCACAGCTGAATGCGCAGTGAACACAGCATAAATGCTCCTTGAGATGTATTGTGTTAGACCACTGCTAAAGCGGAGCTCCAAAGAAGTGGCGCCTGAGCATCTTCTGGGAGGGGAGCAGAGTGGCCCAGCCTCACTGGGATGCTGATGGAATTTCCATAAGCCAGTATCCACAACTGGCATGCTGCCCCATGCCACGGATGTCTGGCATCTGCACTTCCAGCTCAATGAGTTTCATGGGGTGGGGGTCAGGCTCAAAAACACTGTAGTGTGTTGTTGCATCTCTCTGTGACAGCTGGGGAAACATGAGGCAGATGTGGCTGCATCAACAGTCTTCCCAGGTCCTCAGTTTCATAAATCAACATTTTTGCCCAAAGAATCAGGTTTGAATGACCTCAGATGAGGCACAGTTTTCATAGGATGAACCATGTCTGCATGAATGCAACTATATTGTTTTTAGCATCTGCATTCACGTGTATGTCTGTACGTATATATATATAGGTAAAGGCCTATGTAAAAGCAGAAAAGTCTCTGGAGATACAAGCCTAGTTTCAGTAACATGGAGCATTTGAACATTTTGTATTCACCATTAGGATATCCAAAGTATAGATTGACACTTCAGCCTTTCAGCAAAAAACAGTAGGAAATTGAGTAAAGTTTCAATCTGTGTCCTGACTTAATCAATGTTTAAGTTAAGTCCTTGGTATTTTTTAAGAAGAAATCTATGTTCGTTCCTTCCTTCTGCAAAGAAGCTTTTCATTTAAAGAAGCCAAGGACCAAGCACTACTTTATTAATAGATAAAACCTCTGACCCAGTGGCAGGGGAGTGGAAGTGGATGAGGTATATATTCTAAGGACAAAAAAGGATTGGCTCTTCTAGAGACACAAGGAATATGTTCAGAAGCAGCAAAATGTGCTCATAGTGCAAAGAGCACTCTATGCCCTCCAGTTGCAACACCCTGGCTTTGAAGAGGGTCCTGCCCTGTGGGTCCATCCTCAGGCTGCTGAAACTCATCCTGTTTGGGAGGAGTCCAGTTGGTTGTGCCATTTGTTCTGTTTCACTCCTTGCAGCGAAGGTTGAATCCAGTTCAGTGAGGTTCAGCTCTTTGGCAAACGTGCTACGAGGGAAAAGGACAGTTTTCCTTTCTGTCCTGTACATTCACAGTTTGGCATTATGCTGCTCCCAGTGTACCTTAGTATTACAGAGCTAGCAGCGGCATGTGTAGAAATACTATAAGCTCATCAGATTTGAAGAATGTCAGCTAAAAAAAGCTTCAGTGCTCATTGTCTATAGCCATTGTTATTTGTAATGCATCCTATGCCTTGTAGGTATGTTCAGTGTTTCTTAAAACACGTAAAAATTAGGCTCACAGTGTTTTCAGGTGCCTGGTTATGTTAGGAACTTGACTCTGATAATTCTTCACTATGACCCATTTGGAAGGAGCATACGTGTTTCTGCAACCCTAGGAGCAGGTCAGCATCACCACAGGTATTTATTGTTAAACACAACTTTCTGTGTCAATCTGTATGAGCAAAAGTACCTCTCCAGACATCCACATTGTAAAATATAAGTTATTCACATAGCTCTCATATAGAAGCCATATGTTTCTTTTGCACCAAGAAACATAGTACATGTGTTGTTCCACAATATTTTGGCCTAAAAATAGCTGAAATAAGTGGCTGCTGTTATGCTCCACTGAGGTTTTGCTCAGTTATGACTAGCTTGCTTCAGTGAACTTTCATTGGCTTCTCTCGCCTTGGATGAATTCAGCAGTAACATGCCCTTGTGTGCAAGTGGAGAAGTGATCTTTTGAGGTCTCTTCCAGCTCTTAATATTCTGTGATTCTGTGAATTATCTAGATAGACTACTCAAGTACATTTCTCTTGTTCTAGAAAGTATCACCCAAACTCCGCAGTCAACAAAGATAAACAATAGAATGGGGAAATAACCAGGTGAAGGAGGATGAAACGTGATTTGTTTCACTGCACTACATCTGTCATTAAGTAGTTGTCCTAGCTCACATCTTGTTTACTAGTTAGGCAGTGCTACTTTGGATATGTGATTGCGGATTTATAAAAATAATTCCTGTTTCATGCCATTGCTGGAAACTCTGCATGCTTGGGCATGGACACCAGAGAAATTTTTTCCTAAAAATATACATCCAGACTTGTGGTGACTTTATCTGTTTATATATCTCTGTCTTATTCCTCTTTTTCCTTGAACTAGATTGTAATGAAAGGCTTTTCTCTCTCACAGGGCATCTGACAAGAACACACATAGAGCTTTCTGACATGGACACTGAATGCCTCCCTTCAGCCTCTGCCTTACATAGACATGACTGTCCGGAGAGAGAGACTAAATAAAGGTCTAGATTTTACCATCTTTAATTTCATATAGTGGACCTTTTAAATTAAGGAAGGACATTGCCATGACTATGCTATTTCTTCCCAGGAATTTTTCTGCAGACCGAAATCAAACACGGTGCAAGAACAGAAGGACCCCCAGCCCCAGCTGTCTGCTGGGCAAGCTGCCTCAGTACCAATTCTGGCTTGGGAGCAGCTTTCTGTCTTCCGTCATAGCAAAAGAAACCAAGGATGAAAACAGACGTTTAAAACAAGAGAAATTGTGACTCTAATCTGAACTCAGTCTTACAGGTAATGGCTGGGAGCACTAACAGGGACACCAGGGAGATGAATCCTACAGCAGAAGGGACTGTTTCATGTTATTTTATCTAATTCAATAGTTTCTAAGTTGTCCCTCACAGGTTTTGATAGCAAACATCACTGGCTCTTAGCTGAACAATTGGCAGAAGGAAAGTCCTTCAGCGTGGCACCTATGGATTGTCCTAGAGCATTTCATAGAAAGGTCTCCTGGTAGTTGTCATGACTTGTTTTGGCCAGCACAGACAAGCAGTGCCTCTGAATTAGATGGTATGTCTGTCTTGTTTGAGTAGTGTAAATGTCTTTTCTCTGCTCACGTGAGCACAAGGTGAGATTTTTGGTTCAGCTTTGAAGATATTTCTTTTGCTCTGGCTGCACAGTGAAGGAAGTGAATCGTGCACAGGCAGAAAGGCAATGGTCAGAGCCATCTGGAGTGGCTAGTTACCCTCTTGCAAAATATGTTGTAATATTCTTTTCCTCTAAGTCTTCTAGACACGTCCTTAGAAACTGGTGTCTTTTCCTTGTTCTGGGTCTTGTGGATATGATTCTCTGAGTGTTGGCAGTTATCAGCATGGCCTTTGCACTTTTGAATGAATCCCTCCACTTTCCCGATTCCTCCACTGCTTAGACCCCTTTATCTAAGATCTACATGCTCTAGCAACATCCCAAGAACAGTAGATCAGGAGAAAGGGATGTTCATAATCTCAAACACTTTAGTGTCAACAAATCACTATAGAAAGAGCACAAATCCTAAGCACAGCTCTCCTATAGTCTGATCTTGAGGCAATTGTACTCCCAAGATTTAGCGAGTTTTCCTCCAGCCTGCATTTGAGCTCTGCTGTATTTTGTCCATATGCTCCTTCCAGCCTTTACCTTCAACCTCCTCCTTGGCTGTGGATGGGAGAAGTATTCAAAGACAAAATTCAGCAAAATACATTTGTTCCCATAGGAAATGATTTTTCGTGGCTGTTGGCTTGTTTGCTTCTGCAGTAAAATGTGCGCTGTAATCTACAAATGAGTTTGCAGTTCAACATGGGGTGACATTCTTCAGTGAAGGTCACAGCACTATATAGAGGCACACAAAACACATATCATAGAAAAAATTGGAGATCAGAGTTTGACACAGACATATCCTCAACCCGTCATGCTGCTTTCTGTCTTAACTTGATGGTCAAAGTAGCTGACCAGGTGTGAGTAGGGAAGTGATCTATGTCTCTTCAACAGCTGCTGTAATTTCCTTGTCCCTCCTCAAACTCGCCCCTGTTCCAAGATGATCACAATGCTGGTCTCTTGTACGACCTTCTGATCGATGGAGTGACAAGCTATTTCTTTCTCAAGTGAGTCCTAATCTCCTATTATGCCACAAGTACACAGGCTACTGTGATAAAAGCTTACAGTCTATGACACCTGGTCAAAACAATTATTTTGGTAGTTGTTCCCTATGGATTTGGGCAGTGACACATGAGGTGACTAAACTAATCCTGGGAGCAAAGGGATTCCTAAAGTGAAATATGATTTAGAGGGCATTGACTGAGGTTCAGAATTCAGCATGTGATTCTTAAGACTAGCCAGCTCTGGAGTTATCTGACTTCCCTTGTACTCTGGTCCTTGATTTTTGAGTTGTGTAGTTTTCTTAGCCCAGGAGCATTTCTGGGTGGGTGTTGCCCATCATTTTCTTAGGCATGTCCAGCACCTCTCAGAATTTGCTGCTCATAAATCAAAGTTATCTGACCTGTTATCTTGACACAGAAGGCTGATCTACAAGGTGCAGAAGTTTTATTTTCAACCTGGTTGTAATAGCCTGTTGAGACAGGTTTCTCCTAGGCCACATTCATTCTGCTTGGAAACAGTTCAAATGATGGGATTTCCATCCATTTCTTTTAAGACAACATTTGTCAAGTTGACTATCAAGTAGAAGATCCTCTCTGCAGCTGTATGACATTTAAATCTATTTAAAAGGGCAAGGATTGCTGTCCCAGTTTTGTGGATGGATCACTGAGGGCATCAGGGGTAACTAGCTTGCTCCAGGCTGCACAAGAAGTCTGGGACAGAGCAGGGACCTGAACACCCCATGTAACTGCTGGGCCAGCCATCATTTATACTGTTTTACCTAGTTGCGTGGTGTGGGATCTAATGAAGGCTTCCTCTCCAGCCTTGGAGATTACATCCTTTCACGGTCCAAAGTGAGTTGCTGTTAGGGACAACCAAGTTTTGTACAGTGCAGACTCTAATTCCTCACTGAAATAAACTCAGCATGGTAGAGTGCGCCACCTCAGGGGTAGCTTATAACAGCTGGATGTCTACCAAGGAATAGGACTGTAGTGCATGATACAGTGCTGTTGTGTTATGCCTTATTTCTACCCACCTTTCACCTGAATCCATCTTGATTTGTGTGCCTTTTCATTAGCCATTGAACTACAGACAAAGCTGGTGCAAGAAGGTGTTATACCACTTCCACTACCTGTGTGACAGTGTTCCAGCACAAGGTGAATTCTCCACTGACCTTATCTATGAACATTAGGGCTACTTCATGCTAATTAAACAAGACAAAATGTACAAGAATTCGGACTCTGAATTTTGTATTTCTCATTTGGTGGTGAGTGAATCAGGATGCAGACCTGGTCATATCTGTGGGACCAGGTTAAGTCATCTGCACCAGTTCTTCCAGGAGATCCATCAGATCCCTGAGCAGAGAAGAACACTGTCATCAAATATAGATTTGTTCACATTAGGTTTCTACTCAAGTACCATAAACCATACCTAGAAAAAATATTTTACTTGATCCATCAAAGATCTTACAGCCCTCTATACAGATTTCCTGGACTAGTCTTGTCCCACAGTACATATTTTTCCTTCCTAGAGGCTTTGTTACTGGAAAAATCTCTACAGCCTGCTCCAGGATCCTCTTGCCTCTTCAGTATCAGGCTTGTCTTTTCAGGTGGCAATTGGGACTATGTTTAAATTACTGGATCTGGGAGCAAAGTTCATGAGCCTGGATATGTGTTCCACATGTATGTGAGAGCAGATTACATATTGACTTCTCTTCTGTTTCCACACTGTTTTTCATGGAAAACCACAGTATATGGGTCACAAAAGTATGGGTCCATCTAGATATTGCCTGAGTAGCTGGATTTCAAGGACACCCTTTCACAGGACCTCCCTGTGATATCTTTAAGAATATTGTTTATACATTTACCACATCTGTTATATTATATTCTCTAGATGGTCTCCTTCCCTCTGTGACATAATAGACCATCTCCCATTTTAGTAACTTCCTCCCATTTACTTTCAAGTCCGATAATAAAAGGCCTTTATTCACTTACAATGGATCTAAAATAGTAAAATCCTACTGTCTTCAATATGATACTTCCAGTTCATCAGTTCAAGATCAAGCCCGATTTATTTGATTATTTTTCCTTACACATCAATCCCTCTTGTCCCTTAGTTATTTTTGTTAACTTCTTTTTGGATATGCTGAGTGGGCAGAAAGATGCCTAGTGCCTTACAGATTTGATCTGAAGGTCTGTTTAGATGGATAGGCCAGTTCTGATGGAAAAAAGCACAAGCCTGTTAAAATCAGTAAAAATTAAAATGAAATAGAGGTTTTCAGCATTTCTTTCTCCCAGTTGGAACATACATGGTCCACGGCTCAATGTTCTCTGGCCTTTTTTTTTTTTTTCCCCTGAAGGGAAAATGTGTTAATGACTACCTCTTTATGAGAACAATATACTTTGTACTCTCACTTTCATGACTGGACTCAATGATCTTAAGGGCCTTTTCCAGCCTAAATGATTCTGTGATTTCTTGGTGAAGTGGTGGAGGCTGCTGCAGTTACTCCACCTATGTCTACTGACCATTTTGGCACTTACCTTTTACTGCCAAATGTCCACTCCTTGCCCTGTTATCCACAGAATACGTTTTAACCTAGACCACCAGCATCTTTTTGGTGAAAGCTTCACTTAACAAGAGAATATTTGACTGCAAGATGCACATCTGAAACATAATAATTCCTTGCCCGCATGGTGTAGCATTAAGACAAAACCCAGTCCAAGGCTGGGAGGCTGTTAGGTGTGATAACTCCAAATTACTTAAAAAGGCAGTTGCTCATGTTCATAAAATAGAAGCCGAAATTATCTCATCTAAGCCATTCGTAGCAGTTGTCGTACAGAGTTATTGAACCTTGGCTGCTCATCTAATGAGCAAACTACACAGTGGACCATAAGTGTGTTTCAGTTTTATGTGTAAGTGCTGTAAATGCTATTTTCAAAGTTAATATATTTTTTGGGTATTTTTATAGCAGCTTATTTGAAGCAGTATTAATTTAGAAATGTGATTCGGGGTTTATTTTATGGTGTTTGTCTCAATTTTAAACTCTCTTTATCTCGTACCCTCCCCTTGATGTTCAGACTGTGAATATGTCACTTTTGGAGTAGCTTGCCTCACTTTGGCTTTGTCCCTTGCTGTTTCATCAAACTCCCTTACTGTTTTGGTCACGTTGGCCATCCTAGCAGACTGGCCTGGGTCCTGAATTACTCTTTGTGAGTTTAAGATGTCATCAGGGTCCCTTTCCAGACTGCAGAAACTGCACAACGTGGCTGAGGCTGCAGGGTAGGGACTCGTCCTCCTTACGGGTTTGGGTCTGTGCTCCGGCAGTGCCCCAGCACAGGGTGGGACACACACCCAAACCCAGAGCACTCCAGGGAGGCATTATAACCCTGACGCTCCCCTCCAAGCCACAGGCCCTCCCCTGTTTCCACCTTTTGGAGGAAGTAATTTTGCTTCTGTCCTGGATTTCAGGAGAAGGACAACCCTGCCTTTGTTCTGTAGGTGGCCGCGAGAGTGCTCCAGGCTTCCCAACCCACCTCCTCCTCCGGAGAGAAATAAACATGCACAGGGCAGCTCACACACTAGTTTATAGTAGGGGCAGCCGGCAGAAAGCTGTGCTGGGAGGTCTCACACCCTTCAGCTCTTTTCGATAACCCTGTCATCTGCGCCTCCACTCTTTGCCTTTGATGGAGTGAGAATGCAAAGCACAGTCCTGTTCAGCGAGCTGGACTGGTGTCTACTGCAGGGTAATGTGCTACCAGGTATTGGGGCAGGTATCAGAACCAGGTCTTTAGCTCCTGTGCTCATGACCAGCTTCATAGGCAGTCCAATGTGGTGAACATAAGCAAGGCCAAATTTGTCAGATCCCAGAAAAAGAGAGGATGTGGCCTTGCTTTACAGATTAGCATGTTGTTGAACCGTCTGTGGATTCTCCTTGGTGGACAGCATAAAGTGAGAGGTGCTATCATCCCTCAGAGTGCCTGAGGACTCATGGTGCGGCTCCTGGAAGAAGAGCCTTAACAGCAAAGGAGAGCTGTTTCTGTAATTTCAGGGTGCTTGGCCCAGGCAACCCTCCCGCATATCCTCAGTGTGGACTGAAGCTGCCCCGCTACAGCACATTCAGGGCACCTTCCAGCAGAGCATGTAAGCATGTGCTTAATTCTTAATGCATGGATGGTCCCAGTGAGCTTCGGGCATGTGCTGAAATATGGATGATCCTTTGAAGTGCACAGCATCTTGGGGCTATCGAGCCTCAAATGGATCAATCCCAAGACATTATTCAAATTATGGGTTTCCAGCTCCATGTGTTTAAAAGCAAAAAAAAAAAAAAGAAAAAAAAAATCATTATCGCCATTGCAAAGACAGAAGAATTAAGGTACACAGAGAGGTTGAAAGACTTTGTCAATGTCAAGGCATGTGTCCTTGGGGGAAATCCAGAAATATAACCTGTTTCTTTCTGAAACCCTCTCAGTCACTTCCATACCACTTTGCTGTTTTCACACTGCTCTTGTTACAGCTGGTGACTATCACTAAGCTAGAAATTTGAATTTTGAGTATCTGTAAATTTGAATATCTATAAAATACATTTAAATGTGTATGCTGTTTGCAGCTTTCTGCCTCACATATTTTTGTTATGTCTGTTGGTTCTGCTATCTGTCCCACATTTTAGAGGACAAGCCAGTCATTGGGTTAAGTGACAGAGTGTAATTCATCTTATTTAAGTATGTCTCTATTAAAATGTAAACTGCTTTCTACCCTTTTTTGGGAAAAAAGGAAAGGTAAAAAGAAGCACCTACTCCTCTAGATGCAGTGAAGTCATGGTAATTTTCCCCAATTGAAACTCCTGACTTTGTGTCTTAGCATCATATACAGCATAATTTATAAAAGTGTGAGCAACTGCAGAATTGTTCTCCTAATAGATTCTGAAGATTCCAATTTCCATTCTGCCACACAAGACTGAAAATCCACTTGTGCTTAGTTATCTGTATCTTTGCCTCATCCTCAGACTGCATCAAAAATCAGGTTCAGGTGCAGGTTAAGAGCATGCATTTACCTCAGGAATATAGGACTTATTAAATATCTCTACACAATTAACATCACCATATCAATAAGAATTATCATTATATCCTGTCAATCAGGTGCTGAATTTTGCTTCAGGGAAACAAAACAATTTAAATTATAGCAAGTGCCCCCTCTCTTTTTTTTTTTTTTTTTTTTTTTTATTTTNTTTTTTTTTTTTTTTACATGCTTCTCTTAAAATTGGATAATTATGTGGCTTTTCATTAGATTCCTCTGAGCATAATAGATCACGATATTCACCCTTTGACCTTGGTGATGAATGTTTCTGGTGAAAACATGTGACAAGCAGTGTTCTAATGAGAATAAAATACTGAATAACTGTGAGTCACATAATGAAAGAACAAAAGCAAGAAGCACAACTACTTTTAAGGCTGCAATGCAAAATGTGTTCATACAGCAATCCTGGCAGATTGGGAAAGCAACCCTTTCTTTTTAAGATTGCACCAACAAACTTTGCTATCAGATGCAGAGACAAAGGCAAGAAAAAAGACAAAGGAATCTTTGTATTCTCTGTAAACTCTATAGGAGCATGAGAAGGGGTCTCCCTCTGTGCTGTCCGGGCAAGTTGCTACACAAAGCTCTGCTATTAAGTTTTCCTAAACATCTCAAAATTTTATGTGTGTATTTACACTATAAAAGAACCATAAATTCAATTTGTTTCCAATAATTTAGAGTGGGGCTAAGTAGGTCAAATTATTCCTCATGCAAACAGCCACACACAGTAGTCAGTAAAGTTACAACACTGGTGATGATTATTCAACATGTTTATAAAGAATTATTTTGGGGGACTGGCAAAGATGACATGCCAACCATCAGTGCCAAAACAGTGAGGGGAAAAAAGGAGGTTGGCCAAATTATAAATTGTTAGCAGCTTGGGTGGGTTTGGGTTTTTTCTTTTGGTGTGGGTGGGGGGGTATTTTGAGGTTTGGTTGTTTTTTGTTTTTTTTTTTCTGTTTTGCAGCTCTGAATCCCACTGCTGCTATTTAAAGCAAGCTCAGACCAGGGTCACTTACACCCACCTCTGCTGTGGTCATTTAGACCCAGATCTTGCTGAAGCAATGACTTCAGCAGGAATGTTTGATTTAGAAGATAGTTATTGTCTGGGTTTGTTCTATCTTGGTTATGCATTTGTTGTTGTTTTGCATTTTTTTTTGATGTCTGGGAAATGTTTATAGTCTGATTTATAATCTCTGCTAACCAAATTCTTAGTGAACTTCTGAAGAAAACCCTTTGCTTCTTAGTTCTGATGGGTTCATCTCTGGTTCAAGGTCAACTGTTCCTTAGCTTGTAATAGAAATGGCTTTTTCTCTGAAATCCTGTCCCAGCAAAGACAGTTGAGTGTTTTGCTCTAGACATTTGGGACAAGGATTTCAGCTATGCTTTCTGCCAGGTTCTCCTTTGAGTTGTTCCATTATTGCAGTTATTGGCACATGAGTCTGAGCTGAGGACTCCATGATGAGGAGGGAAATTTGGCCTCTTGCCTTTATTAACCTTCCAGAATATTTTGGTATAAATTATTGCTGCTCTTATTTAATGAAATTAATAAAATAACACAAAATATTATCAAGGAACAACAGTTATAATTTCCTTATGAGGCCAGACCTTCTGTTCACACTAGCAAGGAATTTGAGGGCCACAGTCTAGTCCAACTAAATGAGATGAAAAGGTAGGAGATTTGTATGGTAATTTGAAAGCAAAATGGAAAGGCAGCATAAAGTCCTATTTCTCCTACCCGTGTCTGTAATCACCGTGAACAATAATGCATTTTAGAGGACTTTAAAGGATGAAGAAGGCCCATGAACAATAATGCCCTTTAGGGGACATTAAAGGATGAAGAAGGTCCAATGGGCATGCTGTGCTGGTAACAGATACATTTTCCATGCTTCCTACAAGATGGGGAAAAGGCTGTGCCCTGGAGCCCATTTCCACCCCTTGCTTTGTGGGTGAACCCTGCCTGTAAACTGGTCCACGTGACAGGCTGCCCTCGGAAGGACTGAGGAAGGCTCTGCCCTCAATGCTCCCTTCTTGCTCCAAGAACTTTGCAACCTGTGTGCTAGCACTGCCCTTCCAACCCTCTGCACATTCGCTTCTGTCCCACTGCTATTTGTCTGAGTCACAGAAATATTTGGTTGTTCGAGACCCGGGCATCTGTCTCGTCAGCTGGGAAAATATCCAGAGAGGAAAGAAGAATGTGCTTATAGCAAAGTCCAATGAAGAGAGCAAGTTTTGATTTTCATTTTCATGCAGGTGGATCATTAAAGGCAAAATAATCTTATTGATTGTTTGTTACAGTTGTCTGAATTGAGGGCTGTCTCCTGGCAGATTGAAATTTACTGTGACTGATGTGATCTCATAAACTCTGATCAGAAGGAGAATAAAAATGAAGGATCTTAAAAGAAAATTACCCTAAATAAAAATGTTAGTGTCAGAAACAAGTAAATAAAAATATACTGTATGCATTAACCAATGTTGTCTGCTTACCCAGTGAGTATCATTTAAATTTACGGTGACAAATATTTTGATGTTATACTCCAGGAAAGGGAAAGGAAAGGAAAGGAAAGGAAAGGAAAGGAAAGGAAAGGAAAGGAAAGGAAAGGAAAGGAAAGGAAAGGAAAGGAAAGGAAAGGAAAGGAGAAAAAGGAGAAAAAGGAGAAAAAGGAGAAAAAGGAGAAAAAGGAGAAAAAGGAGAAAAAGGAGAAAAAAAGAGGAAAAAAGAGAAAATAGAAACTTTGGTCTCCTGAAAATTTTGCAGAATTATGTTAAAGCAGAAAAGCATTCCCACAAAGCAATGCTGTGGCTCACAGTATGCATATGAAGAGCCTCATATCTACAGGATCAAAGTAATTTAAGTTCAGATGGGCATGCTTTTAACTGAGTTTCTATACTGTCTGTATAAGTTTTGTGTACCACCCAAACTGTTTTGATCCTGTCAATCAAATTTGACAAATATGCATCAGAAGCATGGTGGCTTTTTTTCAGAGAGACACAAGATGGGATGCAATGATATGACTGAGCAATACAACCCTTTTTCTTCCTGCAGAAAGGATCACTCTGGAACCTATCCATGCTGCCTCCAGCCAT
This sequence comes from Heliornis fulica, assembly GCA_013399135.1. Lineage (NCBI taxonomy): Eukaryota > Metazoa > Chordata > Aves > Gruiformes > Heliornithidae > Heliornis > Heliornis fulica. The sequence goes on along the minus strand of VXBZ01011546.1, from coordinate 370,360 downwards.
GCCATGTTGGGCCATCCCCACCTCTGGCCTGGCTATGGTGACTATTCAACACCTCAGAATAGTTCATCTAAAGCAAAAAGATACTAACCAGGCAGGCACTGTGGCTATTTTCCTCTCAGAAAACAAAACCAAACCCAAACCAACCAAACAAAACCCCTACAAACCCCACAAAACACCAACACCCAAAACCTAAAGCCAGTTTACTTCAGTTTTGTTCAATTTGGGAAGGTAAGACAAAGATGGACCCTAATGCTCAACAATGAGAAATTCTTTGTCTGGAGCTTATAATGTGTTAGACATCAATACAAGACAAAAACCTGCAAAACCCTGGGTTTTGTTAGTTCTGGATGGCCTCAGTAAAGGGCTGAGAGAAAGAATTCACTACTGCAGTCATTTCTCTTCTTTATAGTGGTAGTGTGAGAGGCAATGAGAAACTCTGGAAGCCATTAATTGTTTATCTATCTATCTATCTATCTATCTATCTATCTATCTATCTATCTATCTATCCATCATCTACCCATTCTATCCTAGCACCTTCTGCAGTGGCAGGTCAGAAAACCAAACTGGCTTAGGCAATGGACCAAAGACTTGTATAAACTTTGATGTTAAATCAAAGGAAAATGTTCTTCCCTCCAACATTGCAGTTATCAGATGTTCAGAGCTGGTGTTTGGAGAACTAGGGCTGGGATAGGAAAACAGATGGCTGGAGAGAGGGGCCAAATATCAGTGAGACAGAGAAAAGGATTCAATTAGTTTCTTGCATTAGGGACCATGCTAACTACATTGCATCATGCTCTGCTCAAAAACGTCTGTTGTACTGAAGGAACCCAGAGGCTGTACACAAAATAAAGAAGGCCTAAAGACACTGTGTAGCCAGAGAGGTCTTCACACTGTCTCTGGATGAGCTTCTAATACTGTTAGGAAGTAACTTAACCTCCCTTACTACAAGTGCTCTGAGCTGTTTACCTTACATTGAGGGCTGAGATTTCTTGTTGTTCCTTCTCCAAAATGCAAAGTAAGCGAAGGGAAGGTTCCTGGAGAAATAGAGGAAGATTATAATCAGCTACATATTGTTGAGTGTTTTTTTATAACTTCATGGATACCTGAGGTCAGGAATGTTGTAGGAGGTAGGATGTCACCAGACTGCTGACTGAACCTGTTGGGCCATCTTGTACTAATATGCTGAAACCAGCTGACCTAAAGAAAGCCTACCTTCTCATGATAGGATTGGCATCTTGAAGGATTGGAGATTGACTAATGTCTGCGACTCTTCAAGTCCAGAATAAATTAAGGAATAATTATGCCAATAAATCATATAAATAATACAATAGCTGCCATTCTAGTTAATTTTATATCTTTGGCACCCATCACAGATCCATTCATTCTCCCATTCACTAAGCCTTTCCTTATTCTCCCGTGTGTTCTTTCTCATTGTTGATGTTTTTGGCTTGGACTGCTCTGTAGAGCATAGCTACTTTCAGTAAGAGGCATGGAAGAAAATCATGCAATTAATTCACAAGCCTGTGCCAGTAAAACTCCTGGTATACACATAAATCTACTGGCACCAAAATAATTTTGCTCCATAACTTATTTTATTTGGGAGCTGGTAGAACTTCATGTAAGCTATAGGCACAAGAGGACTCCTGCCAGCTTTGCTGGTAGGACCAACTGACAGAGGTATTTCAAGATAGTTTTAACAGCAACCATTTCTAGGGAAGAACATTATTCTCCTTTACCTCCTTCTTTACTTGTCCCTCATTTTGTCTGTAAGAATCACCCACTTCTAACAATAAATATAGGTGACCCAGCATGAGAATCATTTCACTAAATATGCTGACAAGGACAAATGTTTTCTTCTTTTATTGATGACTCTTGAATTAAGAGTGTCACTGTCTTGTGCAGAGGGAGAATGAGAGTGTCTCTCATCTTACAAGGAATAATTGGAAACTCTGCAAGTAGAAGCTGACGATAGGTTAGGAGCTTCTTCTCAGGGGTTGTCCTTTTCATGGACAACCGAAGAACTTGTTCTCCAAGGTTTCCCGTGCTGCAGTGGCACATAAGCCCCTGTTAAATGATTCTTAACAGCTTCCTCAGGCCAGTCCTCTAATCATCATTCTATTTCATAGCATTAAAACACACACAACATTGCCCTCCAGCATCTACAAGGCATCAAACCCCATCCCCGATTTGCATTGGGGTTTAAGTCATTCCTACGCCCTGAGGTCATGCATAGAGTTCAACCAGGGCTGTCTGACCCTTGTTAGGTGCCATCATGATGTAAGTGCCATCAAAGCACACAGCCATCCGGCTGGTTTGGGGATCCTGTGACTGCTCTGTGTCCAGTAGTGCATTTTCCCTAATCCTCCCTGTGTTGTGTTTTTTCAAATCATTGCCCTAAGTAAAGTTAGCAGCTATGCCCACTTCAGAAATGGTTTTGCTTGGAATAAGAAGCTGTCATAGTGCTGAGAAAGCTGCAGCTTTAACCAGATTTCATCTTTGTGTGTCACTGCTCATGTCAAAGTATAAATGTACTCAGACATAAGAGTTGTCCTGCTTTCATCAAGGGAGCCAGCCTGCCTTCGCCTAGTTCTGCTTGGTTAAGCTTGTTATTTAAATTGTTAAAATTGAGGCATTGGCAGTAAATTTCAGAGAAGATATAACAATTATTAGATACAAGCAGGGCTCTTGTACTTGTGAACATATCGTGCCCTCCATCCACATGGAATTATCCACAAATAATTTACAGCAGTTTCTTTAAGAAGTGTGCTCCATAGTACTTGGATGACATTAAATCACAGTCATTCCCAACTGGATCATATTTCCAACTTTAAGATAGATTTGATGCTCGTCAGTGCCGTGGCTCAGCACTCCAGGGGACTACCTTTTAAACCTGCCAGCTTTTGAAGAGCTGAGCTTTGATTCCCAGCGCTGACTCCCGTCTGAGAGCTGCAAGGGTCGATGTCTCCAGTACGCCAGGCCAGGGAGTGCAGTCATGTCTTGGAGGCTGAGGAGGCCTGGGAGGATGCTCTGGTGACCTTGTGGCATTCAGCTCCCACATGAAAATGACTGTCATCAGGAGTGGGGGGCTCACTTCTTGCTGTGGCAGCTCTGAGCAAGAGAGGTCACTGCTGAGGCTGGAAGGAAGAAACAAGTATTAGGTGGAAGCTGAGCGGTTTATATCAAAAAGGGGCGACATGCATGTATCTACAAGTACAATGGGAGACTTATTGATCTTATTATGGACTGTACAGGGAGTGAAACTCACTTAGAATCATAGAATTATAGAATCACCTGGGTTGGAAGAGACCTTTAAGATAATCGAGTCCAACCACAGCCTATCCCTGCTTAGTTCACCTCTAGATTATATCCTTCAGCACATCTATTCATCTTTTAAATACCTCCAGGGATGGTGACTCCACCACATCCCTGGGCAGCCTGTTCCAATGCTTAACAACCCTTTCAGTAAAGAATTTTTTCCTGATATCTAACCTAAATCTCCCCTTTGCTTTTCCATGTGGGTTTGACTTCCACAAGAGCTTCACATCCCCTCAGAGATGAACTAAGCAGCTGAAATGTTAAAAGCTAATAGGAATATTGGCAGAAGGTGTCTAATACAAGAAGGAGAAAGAGGGAAGAGCCATCAGAAGGTCCCTCTGGTGTTGTCTTTCCCCCAGGGAGACACACCTTTGGTGATGGTACCTCAGCTCGGTACCCACAGGCCCAGGATGCAGACAGACAGATGCAGCACGGAGACAGGCAGAGATATCTAAAGCCCTCTTGTGCTTTTGCTTTCCTGACACAAAACTGTGGCTCTGCTGTGCATTTCTGCAGGGAGCAAAGAGTCATAGGGAATAGGGAGTGCTGCCCCTTCAGCCCTGCATGGGACGCCCAGGCAGAGTCCTTGAGTAAGGTGACCCCAAGGTGAGGGTCACCAGCTTTCCCCCTTTCCACACAGAGGAATGGAAAGGGAATGGAGTATTGGACTCTATCCTGTGCCACCAGTACTCTGCCACAGAGGAGAAAGGGAAAGGGAAGGCTAAGGAGTGATTTGTGCCAGGAAAAGACCAAGGGCACACTATATCTTCCTTGAAACACCTGTTAAAACTGGGATCAATACATCGCTTCCAGAGTTCCAGTCTGACTCGTGCCCTTTACTCACAGTAGTGTGAAGGCTTCAGTCTACACTTATAGAAACAAGGGACAGCAATATTATTGCCATTGAATCCCAGGAGTTCTCTGTTGTAAGATTTAGCAGGCACAGGTCTGTGAACACCAGAATGTGGTCTGGATAGCCCAGGAGAAGGAGAAATGGAAAAGCTGATCAGCAGACCTTGTGCTGTTGGTTTTACATGGACAGATAAAAACATTTTTTCTCCTAGAATTTTGTTTTATATTCAAATCTAGGCACAAACACTTTTGGAGGGGAAGGACAAGGTCAGGCCTGATGAATCTCTGAGCAGCCTGATCTAGTTAAACATGTCCCTACTTACTGCAGGGGAGTTGGACTAGATGACCTTTAAAGGTCCCTTAGAACCTAACATGTTCTATGATTCAATGATTCTACGACATTGTTCTTCCAAAATGAGAGAGGGGAGAAAGGCACTGGGATTCAGTAGCCTTCTCTGTGCCCAAGTAGTTTCCAGCAGTACGTTGTCCCATCTCATTTTCACGGAGACAATTTTGCAGAAAGTCATGTGTGTTAGGTGACTAACCACGTCTTTATGGGACAGGAGGTTGTTCCTGCTCAAAGCCAAAACCAAGAGGACCCTTACACTTCTGCTCAAGCAGAACTTGTGCAATTCATCCAAGGCCCTGGGAACAAGGTGTTGCACATTGTGTCCATTGCATCTAGTGCACCTCAGAAGCCTTGTCACTATTGTACATGCACAGAACAGCGACTCAGAACATTCACAACAGGTTGACCCATCCTTGACACATCAGATGTTCCACTTACCCTAGTTCTGGCCTGTGTGAGTGTATACATGTCTCTCCTGTCCAGGACACTCAACTGCCCTGGGGCACACTGCAACAGCCATGTCAGTACAGCAGTTCTGGCCTTGTCTTGATACACCAGGAGATGTGATCACGCAAGACTTGCATAGTACAAATGAGGGATGTTGGCAGTAAGGGGTGTTGATGCTACTGTCCTTGTCAGAGGTGGAAGCGTGAAGGGCATTGAGGGAGGAGATCAAGTCAGAGGGGCATCGGTCACTTGGACCTGGAAGACAAAGATTAGTAGAAAGTGAGAGTTGAGAGTTCAAGAGACTGTTTTCCTCTGCTTTCACACTGAATGATGGGACCACTCTTCTCACTCCTGGGGTCAGAGGTTTTATTCCAGTATACCTGAACTTTCCTTTCTCCTTCTGCAACGTTTGAGAAGACAAGCATCAGGGGTTCACAGAGAATAACCACCTTCTAGGTATCTGTTTGGAGGAGCTGGGTGCAGAGAGATGTGGGTGCTGACAGAGGCCTCCCCAGCATGAAGTGACAAATGTATCAGAAGTTGAGGCTGCGATAGGAGCAATGCTGTGAGGGGAGAGCCTGGCACAAGGATAGCTCATTCATCCAGGTCTCTCTAGGGTATCCGAGAAGTGGATCTTGCAAGCAGACCTGCTGTCTGGGTTTGTTTCACTCTCAGCTCCTGTGAATAAGTTTTGCATCATTCGGGTGAGGCACCTGACCTAAACCCAGCAAATTTCCCCAAATCTTACCGTGTTATTGAGCATTCTCCCTCACTGGGCTGATTTTCCATGGGGAGAACCCCGAGACCTCCTTTCTTAATGACTTTTGCACCTTGTGTAAAATCAAAAATGTCAAGCCATTTTTTTAAAAAGCCAAACCACTCATACAAAGATTACCCATACGAGCCCAAAGCGCCATTCTCAAGGGAGGGCTGTTAAAACAGGCTGCAAATACCACTGGGCTTGGTTTTCATCTTTTCTCTCTCAGTGTGACTTTGACACGTGGCAGTATTTGCTTTGCAAGGTAACAACAGACATGGGACATTTCAGGAAATATGAGGAGACAGCTCACTACAATGTTCTCAAAGCCGGCGTAATGCTGGCCTGAGTCTAACAGGAAAGCCGCAGTGGTACAAACTGGACACATAGCCCCAAAAATGTTGCGCCTTGTTATCAGCAACGCGACTAACCAGTCCGTGGTTAAGAGTGACTGCGAGTCTATAGAGAAACTATAGAGTCTATGCTGGCACGATACAAGTTTCCAAGACGCGACATCTTCACTTTAAAATATCGTGCTAACTAGGTATGGGTGTTGACAAGAGTCCAAAACTCCTGATGGCTGGCCAGTGTCTGAATGGATGAAGAAAAGCTTTGCTTTCATTTCTCCTGGCCTGCCTTCCTCAGCATTGTCCTCGCGTGAGCCCTGCCACGCTCCCGTTTCAGCCTGAGCACCAATAAGCACATTTTACGATTGTTTGCTGGGTTCAAAACATTTGAAACATTTCAAAGCACCTGACATCCTTTCAAGTTAGCTGCTAAAAAACCGAGTGCAAACAGAATGGGTTTCAGAGAAGCTCTGTCAATCAGCGCTCAATCTGTATGTTCTCCGAGACATTCCTTATCCTGGCTGATTTATTTCATATTAAAAGGGCTGTCAATCTGCGTCACAAGAACAGGTTGAAAAAAAAATGTGAGTGATGTCTGTGACTTTTTTTTTTTGTTTATTTAAAATTATATTCCCCCCCTTTTCTCCCCCTCACGTACTCTCTTATCCAACACCACCTTTCTTTTTCTCCTCAGGTACAGTGTGAGTGTTGTATACCACACGCATTTAAATTAGAAATATATTTTGCAAAGCTGTGGCAGCCCCTTTTTTATTATCCATCAAATATATCCCTTTTACCATCTGATGGCTTGGCAACAGGATCATCTCTCTTTCAGTTAAAATAAATGGGCCAGTAAAGTGGTGGAATATTCACTGTGCTGAAAAGACTTTACACTAGTTAATGTACACTGCATGTCGTGGGTTTCATTAGAGCAGAATACTAATGATGCCCTGCATGTCTCCCCACTGTATCGCTTTATTATACCAGCTGTATTATTGTTTTATATTAATATATTGATTATTGTCTTTTTCTCTTGTGTGTGTTTTGTCTCCTAACTTTTTTTCCCTGGCATTGCTTACCTATTACAGTTGGCAATTGTTTTCAATATCACATTTTTTGAATGAATGTTGATATTTATATGATTTCTTTTTGTTTTCTCCCATGTCTCCAAAGTAATTAATTTCCCTTGTTTTCAGAACAGATGTTGAGATATTTTTCAGTAAATCTTTATAAGGAATGACACCTTCACATACACATATGGATGAAAAATGGATAAATATCTTTGTGTTTTGGATTCCAAAGTGGGGAGGTATCTAAATTCTCAAAAGATCAATTCTTGTGGCTGAGACACAGTGAACTCTCCCAGCATTTTTAAAGTTATCATAATACATCACTACTGTGACTTTTTCCCAGAGTGCTTGATGATGAAGTGTGCCAGTCACCTGAACATGACACTGGCAGTGTCAGGGAGGAGAAAGTGGAGGTCCAACAACTGACCCATTGCTGTAGGAACAGGTACTTAATTTCCACCCCCTCCCCCTTGAAAGGCTTGGCAGGCTGTTGGATGGAAAACCCTGTGATACCTGTGAGCTTGGCCTGGTGCAGCAGGATGTAAAGGATATAAAGTCTTGAGGGGTAGTAAGTAGAGGAGCTCCAGGAAAAAAAATATTTAGAAAAAGGTGTGGCCAGTTGATTCATGCGATGCATCACCCTACCCTCTCCAGATGTGCATGAGGTGGAGCCAGATGTGCCTAGGAGCCTCACAGATGGCAAGTGCCCTCGTTAATCCTCTCTGGTTTG